>CM023448.1:32444020-32544020 GCA_013339765.2 Haemaphysalis longicornis | reverse complement strand
TTAATAATTATCAGTGATTCTGGCTAGTCAGTGAGCGGTAGCGGTTTGGCCGGTTGGGTAAAATCAAGAAAGACTGCTCTCAACGCGAGTTGTGTTTCCTGTGGACGGAACTTTAGTGACAGTTGCCGTTCCGTCTCGGAACGCTAGACACAGCCTTTGATTTTTCCCAAACGGCCAAGGCAGAGTCACTTTTAATGATTAAATACTATTTCTTGGTTTGGCCGGTGGTTCTTCCGGGCATATTGGTTGCTTTGGCTGGGATTTCGCCCCCACGTGGCTATCGCTAGACTTACGTCTGATAATCTGTGATCAGTAGTGGCTAGTCATTAACACCAAACATGACTAGTCAGTGAGCGGCCGCGGTTTGGCCGGTTGGTCATAAATCAAGACTGGCTCCCACCATGACAGTGTGAGGAGCGGCGTGACATTAATTCGCCGAGGTAAAGGAGGGGGGAATTCATCGACGATTATTAGACACCAGCCATACACGGCAGCGGCACAGCCACAAAAATAACCCCCAATAAAGATTGCAGTAGTTTCGGCTGTCGTCCCCGTCGATTCTGAGCACATAGATTTTCCTCTATTCCGGGACTTGAGATAAATACAAGCACTACTGACATGCGAAGCTTCGTATGCGAGCTTACCCCGTCTTTGTGGCGAACGAGATCGACTTCGACCCATCGGAAAGCAGAACTGGTACCTCGCTGAAGAACACGAGCCCCGGCGCCTTCACACAACTGTTGCTAGTGGCGATTCAGTCCATAAACACATCGGTGGAAACACCGCACCATACAGTCACGCTGCTATAATTTAATGTCAAGCATGGAAAGGGTGGAACGGGCCGATTGCTATTACGATGGTAGCAGTTCTCCGCTTTCGGCGGGCCCTGTTCTGTGCGCCAGTTAACGCAATGTTTACGTTTGTTTTTTGGCTAGAGGCTACTGGCTACATATGGCCAATATGGCCACGTATGGCTAAACTGCCGAGCACAACCTATTTTTCCGGCCTGTAGATTACCCATTTTAACATACAATGTGTTTTATTTGCTCTCAAATTAAAATTTTAACCTGCTCTTAGTAGTTACATTGTCACTACACATTAGTTACTAGCGAAAAAAGCGCAGCAATGTCATCATCAACTCAGTGTCAGCTGTTTGCTCTTGTTTCCCGCCATGTTCCTCATTTTCAACAGTTGTTTACGAGCAACGTTGTTCGAACTCTGATTTGTGTTTAGAAAGTACCTGTTTTTGAAGTCGGAAACAACAGATCAAACCAACAGACGTGAAGCTACTGCTACGGCCGAGTCATGACAACGCGACCAGTTCGGACGAATGCCGAAGGAATCGCCCGTTGATACCAGGCTACGTGTCGATGCAAAGAAGCTGCTGCGTTATCAACGGCGAAAGAACTGCCTCGTGCACGTCCTCCGCTCCGAGTTCAAACTCATCATTCGCAGAATCATTTAACGGTGAAGGTCGTTCGGGCCCCGCTGCGTCTCCTTTTGAAGTCCGAAGTGGAGCCCAGCCGGGGACCCTTGCACGTTCGGGTCTCCCGATGCTATGCTGACAAGCCGCTTCTCGGAGGCCCGTCAGATGACGACACGCTGGTCCTCGCCGCGCCCTACACGTCGTCTCACGCCTCCGGCCCTCTTCGTCAACTACGTGTTCGTTCGGCAACACCGAAGTTAAGACACTGGAAGCAGAATCAAAACGTAGGTCATTGAGCTGACCATTTGGGGTCTTACTGCCGGTCATTCGGAAAAGCCGAGCATTGGTGCCATTAAGTCCAGTTAGACTCACTTCAGATCCCATTACGACACAATTGAGTCAATAGGGCCGATTGGACGTCCTGTTGGATATGGCATTCAAGGCAAATGGTTCAAATTCAACGTCCAGTCGGTCCATTGCACGCGTCCTACTTAGAACAGGTCAAGTGTCCAGTTGGAACCATTTGATTCCTATTGGATGGCCATGCTCTTTTTGACTGGGGCACCATCACATCGATGTGGAGGTTCTATAGTGACGCGCAAACTGCTCGACGGGCTGCAGCTTGAAGGTGACTGAGCAGAGGAGGCTCATGGCAAGGTGGCCTTCTCTGCCGCATACACGGCCGCTTGCCCCGCTTCAAAGGACACCTGGTGCTTGTGCTTGAGCCCACTCTTAAGGAGCTCACAGTCCCGGAGACGCAGGTGAGCCGCTTACTTTACCCTTGCCGCTGGCTTTGGCCACGCCTTTGCCTCACACGCAAGGTGCTTCTAGGCCGGGGCGGACAGCGTTGGGGTGCTCCCACTGCCTGCTTTGTGCTCTTTGCTGCATACGTGTGCCGCACTGCCCCAAGGAACAGGATGTGTGACTACACTAAGAATTTGACTGAGGTCACTTTATTGTCCACCTCACAGCCACTTTTAGTTCAGCTCTGCCATGTCGTTAACCATTAAGGGCACTGGGTAAGGCAAAATTTGAAAGAAAATGACACATTATGTAGATATATTAGATGCCGACAAAAATGTACCACAAAATGGCCAAGAATGCATGGGGAGTATAGGGCTTACCCTGTGCCCTTAACCTTGAAGGTTGAACTGGTTTGTTGCTCTTTGACGTGTTACGGGTCGTTTATAACAACATATTCCACTGGTCAGTCTGGACTGAGCAACCGAATGTGCCAAATTTCCATAAAGTTCCGACCCGAGCTGTCAAATCCAAGTTAACCGGCAGCACTTCACTGATGTACCGAAAAACTGAGTACTCCTTCAGTTTCCCGGGAAAGTGAGGACATTGTCTGCTCGGACAAGCCACTGCACACCACTTCTGGTACCAGTGTAGGCCCTTGCACTACACTTGGTTCGGTCCCGTGCAGGATGCTTAGTGATCCGGTCATCACAGGAGAAGCCAGCCGTGTCACCCGGAAATCTGTCCAAGTGGCCAGGCACCTGAATTCACGGGCCTACTCCTCCAGTCCCAAGCAACGGCCGAGGTGGGACCCAGAGGTAATTGGATACTGACTGGTCTTGCTTGGCTTGGATGGCTGAGATGAGACGAGTCGTTGAGATGAGTGGCCGCTAGAACACCGAGTGGTTGGAAATTGGCCTGCCCAAAGTGAGATTACAAATGGGGACCCAAAGGGGAAACCCACGAAGTCTTGTGATTGCAACACTGCCATGCGGTGCCGAGTGCTTTTTTGCATCCCTTCAGGGTTTTCCCAAGAATCTCAAGAGGAATCCCGTGAATGCTGGCAGTGTTTTGCCAGTGGCCGTCGAACAAAAGCCGAGAGAGCTCAAATACGGAGTCTTTTAGTCAAAAAACAAAAAGAAGCCCTTTAGAGTTTCTTTAAGAAGTACTGACGCCAAATAAACTGCTGATTGTACCGGGCCATTTCATTCTGACCCAGCAGCTTAGCAGTCACCGTGAGCCAAAGCGCTGCCGATTAAAGAAGTGCCGTGCTTTTTGTTGGCAGTGTGGCCATATCTCTGGCTCTTGGTCGTTTTATATCACATGTGCACACTAATGCTTTCCACATTGACTGCACCGTAAAAGCACTGGGGTTCTCTTTGTAGTGTTTTTCAAACTGTGTTCCTCTTGGTGTTCGGGATCCCAGTGTCCCCCACTTTAGTATAAATTCTGTACAGGCGGCTGTGGAGTTATGAGAAGAACAAGAAAAGAAACACTATGTCCTGAAAAGTACGCAGACTAAGCCGGGAAACTTCCAAACAATGATAGCAGCAAAGGTTAGTTGCAGACAAGCCATACACTGGATGAAAAATCAGTTCGGACAGGCTCGTGCAGCAAGTCTCGTCTAAAGTTAAAAAGCAGTTGCTGAAGAGGTTCGTTCGTCTCCACCTGACACCAAGTGGGCACTGAATGCTGCAGATGTGGCACCACAGAGATACGATCGCTTCCTTGGGGGTGGTTGTGCTGTGCTGCCACTGGTGTGGAACTTGCGGAAGCGGTTTTACGTGGTATCTTTTGTGCCTCACTCAGGTTGACAGATCAGAGATGGAAACGGGAAATCGCTGCTCGACCACGCAAGCAGCAGAACCCACGAGCACAAGGAAGTTGGCAATTTCAGGTTGAGGCTCGGATGAAAAATTGGTTTTGATGATGATTTGGAGTTTCAGGTTTAACGTGCCAAAGCTACTCCAGGGCTATGAGGGGCACCGTGGGGAGGCCTCCGGACTAATTTCCACCACCTCAGGGATTTTTAACATGCGCTGAAGTATCGACACACGGGCATTTTCGCTTTTCGCCCTCACCAGAAAAGCAGCCACCGTGGCTGGGACCCAACTCGTATCCTCGGGCTCAGCAGCCAACGTCTTAGCCACGGCGCCACTTTGGTGGGTGAGGTAAAAGAAATTTGGAGGGCAAACAGGGGACTCAGCTGATGCCAGAAATAAGTGTATGGAGGTCACTGGGACATGCCTTTGTCCTCAGTGCATGATGATGGTGGGGTCACCCAGTACAAACCACAAGGTGAAGGCGAGTGGGAGTGTGTGAAAGGGGGCATGATTTTTGTCCGTAGCCTTTAACTCGGTACGAAGTTTTCGACGGTGTCAGGTGGTGGGGATATGTGGGCATGTGAAAAGTAGCATATTGCAGTGGTTGCTGTTACAAAGGCCCTTCATTTTCCAGGCGAAACCCAGATATTGCTGAGTATCCTTGAATCATGTCTTTAAAAATCTGGTTAAATTCAGTTTTCTCTCCAATAACTCCCCATTAACAAGTGTGTTTATGCTATAGCTCTGCGAACACTCAAAACTTGGCAGCATTTGACAACAGTGTTTGGTGCTCGTTTGCAGGGAAGTTTTACCCATCAAAGTTTTCAACATATTCAAGGTTTATCAATAATAGAGGCCACAGAAGCTGCCTCTGCTGCACAAGCTGCAAAACTTTAAAGCTTCACCACACGACACGCCCCCTGCGGGTTGGCTTTTTTGCACGACAGTGGAGTTGTGGCAAAAGTCTAACAATTGTTGGCCGTCTTCCGTGAAACAGTGTATCGGGTGTATGTTAGCTGAAGGGAGGAGTGCTACTGGTGTAAAACTTGTGAGGCGAAAAGAGCGTTCATCACAATACAGTTCCATGAGTGAAGAACCAAGAGGTATTACTTGTTGGCAACGCTTGCCAGCAAGGTGCTGGTCACACCAGCCACCAGCACGTGTAGCCGCTTTTCAGTGACTGGAGGACCAGCAGAATACAATTTTCTGTGTCACAGTGTTGCAAGGGGACCGCCCTTTTTCAGGCGATGCATGCCAAATGGTTTTTCACTGCTTTGCCATACCGTCCCAATATTTTATTTGGTGACCGTTTGTACCACAATGATCTCATCATGCGTGCTTCAGTTGGCTTGTTCTTTTTTTGTGGCTCACCTAAACCACTGGGCAAGGGAGCTTCATGTGGGCACGTTTGAGAGAATAACCAAAACCTAACAGAGATAGTTATCACAGGAAATTGGCTGGGTGCCCTCGCGTAAGCCTGGGGCCAGTGCTTTGATAATGTTACCCATAGTGTGCATACTGAAGGCAGCTTGTTAGTTGCAGCATGATGGAAAATGTTTTTTCCAACTATTGCTTAGTTTAGCAAATTCAGCTTAGCTTACTTTTGTGCTGTTACCAGCCATACAGCATACACTGTCACCAATGAAGGTTTTTAAGCGTAAAAGGATTGTGTGTTGTATAACAGTTTGTTGTGAACGTTACTAAAAAGTACACCTCGGCCCTGACCCACCTTGTTCATAATGCAGGTACCGGATATGTTCACCGTAATTTTGAAGGTTCTTACTCATCCATGAACACAAAGTACAACCTGTTTTAGTTTGACAAAACTTGACTTTGATCGGTAACTCACTGAGCTCTATTGTAGCCACGAAAGACGTTTTTTTTTACAGACAAAAAAAGAATGCTAGAAATATCGGAGAACTTTCAAACGTACCGTATTGAACTCGATTCTAGGCCGACCCCAGAAATTCAGAAGGTCAGAAAATAAAAAGAACTTACCCTTGAATGTAAAACGAATGAAAAAAAGGCACTGGACTGAGCCCTAGAACATGCACTTTATTACGCTTGCGGTGCTTGTCGTAGAATGTTCAATGCTCACTCGTTGTCGTCGTCGACATCGGTGCCCTCTTTGTCGCTGTCCTCTTTGCCACTGTCTTCTATGTGCAGTACAATGTGACAACAGAGCTTCCCATTGTCGACGTTATGGTTACTCCTGCATGGTGACCATGTCACTCTGGCCTTGAACCCATTCTGGCCTCTGCGTGGTGTCTGATGTCGCAGGTGTCTGCATCCGTCATCAGGGCCATGGTGTTTATAGGAAGATGCGTACACTGGCACCTTTCCTTGGGAAGTCAAAGCCTCCACCCCTCTCCTCCTCTTGCTGAACCCCCATAGCCGTAGCACACCATTGCAGGAACTGCAACGCTACCCGTGTACAGCGAGCGCTGTATAAGATGAGGGGCAGCCTATTGGGAGGTGTCCAAAGAGCAGCACTTGCACAGTTATTTCGCTGTCTGGTCAAGGAAGTCAGCGAGCTTACGCAGCACACCCCTCTTCCTGTCTTTGAGGACCAGTGTTCTCTCAGGACACTAGTGGAGAGCGCTTGCATGAGAAGTCAACATCGGGTTTTTCCCTAATGCGGAGGAGCTCTGTGGTTGAAAGAGCCAAGCGGAATGCCAGCTGACCTGTTGTGACGATCGGCGTTCCTCAAGGAATCACTAGGATGTGGTCGGATTGCAGGAGAGCAGGGCTCTGGTGGCAAACCAAGAAAAGCCTGCACCAGAAGTCCTTAATCAACTTAGACAGCCAGCGTTCACACCCCAAGTAGCAAATATTAATTACTGCAGCGGGTTTGTGTGGCATGGGAATTTGCAGCTTCGAAATCAGCGCCACCTCGTATGACACACGAGTAGCTTGTAGGAGGTGCACTCACTTCAGTGCCTGCCTACACTGGGAGCAGCCACCAAGCTTCCGATTTGTCAATAGTCACGGTGCGCTTTGAAGGGGCTTTTTCTGGGGTACTCTGAGCCCTTCCCTCGTCTACTCTGCCCAGGTGGCTTGGATTGGCTGCAGACATCCTTTCTGGGCCTCGTGGCCAGTGCAGGGGAAGGTGTGGCTTCACTTGCATGGGCAAGATGGCCCCACGCTGCTTGTGTAAACCACAACTTGTTTCCACCCGGTGAGACCCTCTCTGTTTTTCTTCTTCTTTCTTGACCTGTAGTGGCTGACACGTGCCAAGCAAAGATTTCTGCTTTGCTGCAGCACCTGATTGGATGCTTGTTCGGCTTATTTGACGTGTGATCATCTTCCTGGGCATCTACATAGTGCAGGGGTGAGACAGCTGCGTTATTGCGCAGTTTTGATACAATTTGGTTTTCCTGCGCCGGGCTGCTCCAAAAGCTTGAAAATTGCAAAAATTGCGCCAAACTGCTCCAAAACAGTCCGTCAGCCAAGGCTTTTAACTCTTCTCCAGTTTTAGTGGAGAAAAATGCTTTCTGAGGACATAATTTTTCCGAAATGCTGCTGTTTGTAAAGGTTTGATTGATCATTCATTAAAAAAACCCACATTGCCCCCAAGATAGTTCTTTTGAAAGTCACAATGTCGGTTTGCACGTTATATTCTGTGCGTTTTCAAAGTTTTCCCATCGAAAAACATTGCAAAGTCCTGTAGAAAAAATATGTACTGAGGCGACAAACTACTTGTGCAAATACATGAAAAAACGACAATTTGTGGAGTGCCGTGTCTCTGGAACGACGTTAGTGGGCGCCGCCATCTTTGTGTGGTGAAGATTCGAAAATATGGCCGCCTGTCGAAGCAGTTGCTCGTGATTGAGGCAGAGTGCTGTTTGCTGATTTCTACCATGGTTGTGGTATGGGGGTGGCTGGGTCTACATTCAATCGTCTGATCTGTTTCGGAAGACGGAGTTCGTCTAAAACAACGTGGTGCCCGCGAATTCACTGTGTTTCGGCCCTGAGTGTGAGGCGCAGTGCGTGCTTGAAGTGAAATTTCGGACTCATCGGGGTATTATAAAACGCTCAGTTATTGCTGCCTTGTGAGCGGCGGGAATGGGACAATCGACAATGCAGAAGTGGCGGGGCAGGCTACATCGCCACAAAATGTTCAAGCAGTGTCCGATTGCGGGACGGGCTATTATTGCAAGCTAGTAATATTGCAATGGTTCATCTATCTGAAGTGAAATTTAGTGCCGAAAGGGAGGTAGCTATACATACCAACGTTACTCAAATTATGATCGTAGTGAATGTGCACTGTGGGAATTGAAATGGGAGGGCTTGGGATGGGGTGGGGGGGTGTGCCGACTGTCACGTCGCTTTGCGCAAGCTTTGCCTTGGCTCTACACTTGTGCTTAAAGCCGAGTCTGGGATTACAAAAATAATAATTTCGGCATTCACATGATAATAAAAATGCCTTACGATTGCTTAGTTTTTCAATTCGATATTTTCAATGAAGCTCCACGCTATCTATGCATAAAGCCTAAGATTTTAAAAATGGCTTGTTAAAAGGTATTGCAGTTTGTACCTTGGTAAAAAAAAACTTTATTGAAAGGCTGTTTCAGTGTTATGTACATTCAAAACTTATTAAAACGTGCCCCCCCCCCCACCACCCCGAGTTGCCAAAAATTTGATTTTTGAGGCTTATAAGGTCACATAAGGTAAATGTTCTTCTGCTCCAAAATCGAGATTTCGCTGCTCCAAAAACTGCTCCTAAATCTGATTCAGCTGTCTCACCCCTGATAGTGTGGTTGGTGTTCCAAGTTGCTCTGTATCCACTGTCCGAGTACCCGGACTAGTGGAACTTCTTGCTTGTTTTGTCCTTCCAGCATGACATTTGAGTGTCTACTTTTAGACCAACTAACCATTTCGAACCTTTTTGGACCACACCAGAGATTGCTGTCTTGGAACACGGAATTCTTCACCCCACCCATGTCTTGAAATGGTTCTTCCTATTAGGCCTACAAACATTTCGCTGTCCATTTCGTTAAACCATCTGCATATAGTGTACAGTAAATGCTGCTGCTTCTTTGTGCTACCGTTGTCATTGCTGTCCTGAAGAGTACAGGTGATATCATAGATCCCTGAGGCATGTCTTTGCTTGCATCTGAAGTTTTTTTTATCTGACTTCTATTGTGAGCGGGCCGGCAGTCGGGTGACGTACAACGTTCATTGCGGTTGCAACGAAGTAGATATAGGAACGAAGGGTGACATAACAGGTCACGTGGTTTAAACAAAAGGGCCGGTGACGTCAGAGTGACTCAGCCGTGCTACACCTATCAGGACACACACACATACACACACGCAAAAAAAAGGGTGCCTCAAAACTCCCTTCCTCTTGTCGTCTAGCCGCAAGTGACGTTCTTATGTGGGAAAGCCTGTCATCACGACCTTCGAACACTTGCGCATTCTTCTAGTGCTCGATTGTAAAACTCATGTCCCAATCTATCCAGTGCCCAAGTAGTTCCAGCTTGTCTAAGGGGATATAGTTTACGGCTGTTTTACTGGGCTTTATCTTGTTTCGAACAAGACACAATTTGATGTATTGTAGCCCATTGAAACATCTGTCCCCTTGCGTTTTTGAAGTTCAGTATACCTTCAAAAATTTATTGGAAAGTTTCCAATAGTGCTACATGATTTGAAGTGAAAGTTGAATGGAGCATTACTTGCTTTGATTTTGGTAAGTTTCGAATATTTGCCCGCCTTCACCGTCTATTTCTCTCTGCTGTCAAGCCCTGCTACAAACAAAAAAATCCTCGAATGCAGTGGTGGTGCGTTTGTTGTTTTTGTTTCTTTACGAAGCGATCTCTCAACTGTTGAGTTATGCTGTCACATATCGCTTCACCAGCTGAAGTGTTTTTCTGTGGTCAAAGAAACGCTGCAGTGGATGCAACTAGGCTGACGATAGTGATGGTGTTGTCGGATGACTGCCGTGCGGGATGTCTCTCCCCCAGCCAGTCATGTGGGCTGTCACTTTCTGTTGCTTGCAGGCAGCAGCACCTCCTTGCGACACGGCCCACGAGTTCGCCTTGGCCCTTGTACAGTGCGCACATTGAGTGCCCCAACCCCTGCCGGAGGAACACTGCCAGAGGGTCTGGTGAGTGGCAGTTGGGGCTGGTTTACAACGCCAGCCGCCCTTGGTTCGTCCATGCCTCCAACCCACATCGTTGTGCACTTTTTTTCCCCTCTTCCATGACGTATGCACTGGCTTTCCACCTTGCACTCATTTGATATTGCTGACTTGCATGCAATTTCTTCTTTGATGTGCAATCCAGTTAATAAATGGATAAATAAAGTACGCTGTTAACTTGGATAGGACCTTAAAGTTTGCCTGACACGTGCTTGGTTCCCTTGTGCTGAGTGATGTCAAGGACTCTCTAGTTGTTGGGACAGTGTCTATATCTGACCAGCTGAAGTGTTTTTTTGTGGTCAAAGTATCACCTGTTTGGATTCCACCTGTTAAGGGATAGCATGGTGTTAACGGATGACTGCCTGTCGGGATGTCTCTCCTCTGTGAAATGTGGGCTGTCACTTTTGTTCCTTGCAGGTCAGCAGCACCTCTTTGTTCAGGTCCCGAAAGTTAGTTCCAGAATTGTACAGTTAGCCATTGGTGCCCCAACACTGAACAAACTGTGCCAGAGGGTCTGGTGAGTGGCAGTTGGGCTGTTACAACGCCAGCACCATCTTGGTACGTCATTTGCATGCCCGCTAACTATTTTTGGGCTCATTAAATTTCCACCAGTGCAGACTATTTTACTGGCTCCACTTGCACTCATTGTTTGATGCTTAAATGCAATTTTTCTTCAAATGTGCAATCCAGTTTCCAAATGGCTTAACAGGTTCGCTGTTACAATATAGGACTTAAGTTTGCCGACACTGCTGTTGGTTCACTTGTGGGATGATGGCTATTGCTCTATTATCTGGAACATTGACAGCTGGAACATCTGTTTTGAATGTGAAGAAGGCATTGAATACTTTGTTTCAAAACTTTTAACCATGAATTGTTTGACCATGCCCCCTTAACGACTGTCGCATAGAAGAAGACACCAAAATTTTCGCATTAAGCTGGCCCTAAAGTGGCTCTTGTCTTTAAAAGTGCATGTTTGCACATGTGCACATTCATTTGTACTTGCTCCTACTCAAGCTTTTTGAAACATTCAAGATGGATTGCCAACTGTTCCTTGTACACGACGTGTGTGCCCGCCTGAGCGGGCAGCTCCTATATGGTGCCGCTGCGACGGGAAAGACATTGCCCGCCAAGGCATTGCCCAACGAAAGACATTGCCCGTCACTGAATGTGCCTGAGCTCTGTCAGATGAGGGGGCAGTGACCGCTTCTCTCCAAAAATCCCCACAGCATCACCGGGCTGGTTAACGGAGATTTGTCACTCGTGTCTCCACTCTTAAAGGAGCCATGAAGACAAAATACAAATAGGGTTTATTAGAAAGACTGCTTAGTCCCGATAACAATGATACCAATATCACCGCAATCTTCGAACAAATAGCGGAGATATTCAAGAAAACGTGTGAAGCAGTCACGACCCCCTAGCCAATTACCGGAACTTTTCTATGATGTCACGGAACCTTGTTTGTGCGATTAGCGGCCGCCTAACTGACCTGTCGCGACGACACAAAACTGGACGTCTGTAATGGGGCCTCTAGTTCCATTTCACTGCATCACTTGAATGCTAACGTGCAGTTAACGCACTGAAAATTATGATTTATTGTTGGCCCGTATGACGTCATTCTTTCTCATAACACATCACTGTGGCGCAAAATTTGAAAGTTTTTAAATACTTCTTGCTTTTTTTTTGTTAAAAAAATCTTTTGTGGCTGTAATGGAACTGAGTGAGATACTGAATCCTATTTCTTTCAAATTAAACAAAGTTGTATTTTCTCTTCATGGCTCCTTTAAAAAGAAAACGTGGCCAAACTAGACGTGGACAAAGAATACAAGGTAAGACAGGTACAGGCGCCAACTTCAAACTGTTTATTCCAAGGAAACCACACGAACTTGTACATGACTTACCTAATGGAAACAACAACAACAACAACAAAAAAATATCAACCGAGGCATAATCATGCTAACAAGTGTAGAAGGTGGGGCAATGGCTATAATGAATAAGTACAACACTGCAGAAAGTATGACAACATATCTACTCCAGCCTCAAGAGCAATCAAGATGGTCCTATAGCACGTGCGTGCATCCAGGCGCAGAACAAACCGAAAAGAGAGAAGGACAACTGCGCGTTCTAAACTACACGCTGTGATTTAAACGCCCACGCTTTAGGACCATCTTGATTGCTCTTGAAGCTGGAGTAGATATGTTGTCATAATTCCTGCAGTGTTGTACTTATTCATTAGAGCCATTAGCCCCACCTTCTACACTTGTTAGCATGATTATGCCTCGGTTGATATTTTTTTGTTGTTGTTGTTGTTTCCATTAGGTAAGTCATGTACAAGTTCGTGTGGTTTCCTTGGAATAAACAGTTTGAAGTTGGCGCCTGTACCTGTCTTACCTTGTATTCTTTGTCCACGTCTAGTTTGCGCCACGTTTTCTTCTTTCTTTAAGTATGTGCCAACTAGCTCAGCAACAAGTTTTGTTAAATCATAAGTCCCCACTCTGTGCGGCGACAGAAATTGCACGTTTCAGCCGTTACGTCAGTGCAGAGGCTGGTTTACATGTCGCTGCGTTTTGCGAGATGCTTGCATTGCTCAGGGGCCGAGATCTCAACGAACACTGCACACGCACCTCTTCTTAGCTTGCAGGGGATGAAATACCGCTGCTTGTCACGCGTAAAGAACACCATTGCAAGTTGGTGGTTTGCGTGAGCCTTATTGCTCGAGAGGACGCAGAAACTCTACGTTCCTTCGTTCTAGTTTAACCCTGTATGACTCGCTGCACGTTCAATCGAAGGCTTGCTGACACCACTGTGACTATGCGAGATGAAAGTTCTTAAAGTTGTTTGGGGCATTGCTTGAAATTTTAATGCCCAGGCGGCTATTGCTGAGCTCACTTCCTTAAGCTCGCACTCATGCAGGAAGAAAATGTAGGGCCGTATTCTGAGTCGCTCCTCCACTCCTGTTGCTCCCTCCTCTCGGCTGAAGGGGAGGATTCTGCAGTGCTCATGCATGGGGAAATCGATTTTCGAGTGGAGGAAGGATTCAAAGTACCAGGGTTAGTCCCACATGTTGAGCGTCCTTCAAATGAGAGCTGGAGATTCACAGCTTAACTCCGAGGGCTGCGATCTACATGTGGGCCTATAGTGTTGCACTGATATGCGAAGTAACATCGAAAACAGTCCGCTAGAGACCATATGTGTGGCCTCAAGCGGTGTTTGCTCTGGGAGGTAAGCATAGCAGTCCCACTCAACAAGTTGCCAGAGACGGCTGACTGGGAAGAGTTGCGCAGCAGTTGTGATCCCCTTCAGCTAAGTGGGGACCACAATGAAGCGAGAAATGTCTGCCGGGTTGTTGGGGCAAAGCTGAAGCCCATGCCTGAGCACAGTTTTGACTGTCGCACGGGGTTGCATGAAGGGCATGCCATCCGCTTTGACAGTGTTGACACTTGCCACACTGGCAGTTGGGCTGAGTTGTCGCGAAATTTGAAATTTTCTTAGTGCGAGTTTGGGTTGGTTGGTGTGGGTTCTGCATGGCCTCGTATATAGTAGTGCTAAAAATGCAGAAACACAGAAAGACGTAATGGGTGCAGGCACTGAATTCCACCAGAGTGTTATGACGGTGGCACGAATTTAAAGGAGCCATGAAGAGAAAATACAACTTCGTTTAATTTGAAAGAACTAGGATTCAGTATCTCACTCAGCTCCATTACACCCACAAAAGATGTTTTTTTAACAAAAAAAAAGCAAGAAGTATTTAAAAACTTGCAGATTTTGCGCCGCAGTGACGTGTTATGATCAAGAATGACGTCATACGGGCCAACAACAAAACATAATTTTCAGTGCGTTAACTGCACATTAGCATTCACGTGATGCGGTCAAATGGAACTAGAGGCCCCATTACAGACGTCCAGTCACGTGTCGTCGCGACAGGTCAGTTAGGCAGCCGCCAATCACACAAACAAGGTTCCGTGACGTCATAGAAAAGTTGTGGGAAATTAGCTAGGGGGTCGCGACTGCTTCACACGTTTTCTTTAATATCTCCGTTATTTGTTGGAAGATTGCGATGATATTGGTATCATTGTTATCGGGACTAAGCAGTCTTTCTAATAAACCCAACTTGTATTTTGTCTTCATGGCTCCTTTAAATGCGCAGGCAGGACATTATGAAATGTGCCCGAGTGCACCATCCAGGGGCGTATCTGGGAAGGAGAGTGGGTGGCTTCAATCGCAGTCAGTGCAGCCTCTTTCGACACCACACGCTTGTGTAATTCACTTTGTGTGCACATTTCGCAATTCCTTGCTTCTTCTTGTTTCTTTGTCGTGCATGATAATGTCCTGGCTCCACGTTTGAATTCGTGCCTGCATCAATAAAGCTCAGTTGGAAGTCAGTGCCTCTGCCCGTGACGTCTATCTGTGGTTGTCCATTTTTTTGCGCTGTATGAAGCAAGGAAACCTTTTGTCATTGGTTCCGAAGAGTAGCTCACAACAGAAGTAGCACAGTGCGGTTTTTTCGTGTCTTCTTAATTAAACAGCCCTTCACTACCACAGCTGCTAGTCTGCGATGTAATGTGACACGCTTCGCATTTTGTGCTGTGAAGCATCACAGAAGTGTCCAGTGACGGTTGGCTCATCACTTACGAAGATTGCTCGTGTCAGAGAACGGTCATCCTTTCTGATTCTTTTGGAATGAGCCACATAAACCGAGCTTGGCTTCCTATGCCTCCAGCAATCTCACAAGAGCCCCAGCAGCTTCAAGCTTATATCAAGTCCATGACAGGAGGTCACGTAGACCCCATGTGAAGGACAGGCCACTAGCATGGTTGATGTCAGCGCACGTTAAGAGACACAGCTCTATGGTCTAAATGAATGAATTATTTGTTAGCGAGTCGAAGGAAGAAGGCTTCGATATTTTTGCCTAAACGCCGTCTGTAAGTACATGCCATCTGTGTGTATCAATAAAGCATGTGTGAAAAGTTAGTTCTGTGTAGACTTTGAACGGTAGATGCACGTGTCTAGCACTGCTTACCGGGGGATGCGTTCAGAGGAGGCGGCCACCGCAACCATGTGTACTTTCACTGCACTTTCTAGCGAACTGATCTTCTATGAGTTTACCTGATTAACAGTGCGTTTTGTACACTGGTGTGTCTTATACACCGGTGTGACATATATACGTTTTTTTTTTTTCCGGAAAAACTGCAGTTTTGAGGGGGGTGCGACTTGTACAAAAGTGCGACTTATAGGCTGGAAAATACGGTAAATAGAAAAATGCAGAAACTGGGGGTTGCATTGTGATCATTTTGTCACTTGCTGGTTGCAAGTGTGGTTAAAGGGGCCGACCATGACGGTAGCACTTGACAGGCATGGCTGGAGATCTTTGGGAAAAGAGGCCTTTGTCCTACAGTGGACACAACCAGGGTGATGATGATGATGACAGCAGTTGCTGAGTAATAATGAAGACTCGCATTCTATGATTGACAAAAAGCTCCTGATATCAACGAGTAAAGGTCGCCCCGCTGGTTCAACTTTGTCTAGGTGGCGCAAACGTCTAAAAACTACCAGTGCGAGCTGGGTCCTCACATCAAGCACAGCAGCCTTTGCCCAACAATTTGGGCAGCATTTTTTCTGGCTTCGAATTGGATTGAATTGGATGCTTCGAGTCTTGTAGGTGTGGGGGGAGATTGGCCACCTCCACACACAGGGGTACTTGCTGTTCCTTCTCGTGAAATTTAAAGGAGTTGAAAGAGGCACACAAGGCGAGGCAAGCCGGCCTGTGTCGGTAATGGCCTCATTCCCAACAGCTTGGCTGCAAAAGCGTTCTTACAAGCTGGAAGGTGAGAAAAAGCTAGAAATTCCAATTCTACAAGCTGCGCAACATCATAGATCATCAAAGACGTGTTGCGCTGCCGAGCCCATGAACGAAGGTTCGATTCCCGGCCGTGGCGGCTGCTTTTCTGATGGAGGCAAAAAGCGATAACATCTGTGTGTTCGAGATTTTAGCACATGTTAAATCTCCCCGGCAGTCAAAACTAATCTGGAGCCCTCCACTACGGCACTCCTCGTAGTCCAGGTCCAGCTTCAGCACATTACACCCCATAGTCGAGTCTAGGTAATCTAAACAGAGTCGTCGTGAGGAGCCTCTGACACGTGTCTTCCAACACCCCAACAATGCCAGCATTGGCAACATATAAGCGTTATGTATGTGACACCTCAAGCTGGTGCAAGTGGTGATGTTTCGGAAAATGGCGCCTCGAATTTCCACAGGACAGCATTCAGTTTCACCTGATTCAAAACACTGGGCAGCTCATACCTTACTGTTGTTTTCTTTGACGGCAAACATTCTTGCTACGCCTGCAGAGTTTATGTATAAAGGGCTGGATTTGTAATTGCTCACAGTAAACCCACTTGATACCACGGCAATAACAACACATGACGAAACAGCACCAACGATCCAGCACGACGTCAAAACGCCAGAGTGACAAAGCAGTGAAACACCAGAACAGGAGGCAACAAAAGACCCTAGAAACAAAACAGTGTGCAGTAAAAAAACTCTTCTCTTTCCTGACCAGCCAGAATCACTAACAGTGAGTCTTTTTCGATTTGAACCCAACTAGGCAAACCATTTTCGCTGACTGATCACTCAGAGTCACCGCGACTAATAGCGGGCATGGTAAAAATGCAAATAACTGCTCCTTCAGACGTCCTATAACACATGCCAATTTGTTGCGTACGGTTTCGACGCTGCCCCAGCCCACACTCTGCGCCCTTATATGGCAGACCAAGAGCCCCATAGTTCCCTGTGTACGTTTACCGCATGCTTCCTCTCAGTCTCTCCGAGCAGGTCCGACAGCTCCGAAGTCCCGGTGACCTTGGAAGTCTTCCAGACGGCCCTCAGTATCAGAGGCCGAGTGTTCCCGCTACGAGGTCATCCAAAACAAGATGGTTCCTCCTGCCACTGCTGCTGCCGTCACCATGTGAACTTGCAGAGGGGGCATGCTGCCTGCTTCTGAGAGAGTCTGGTGCCAGGCATACAGTTTCATACCAATGTATACTAGAGGGAAAGCTGGCGCTGATGTCTATACAAGTGTACTTCAGCGTCTGCCATCGTGTATCAAGTACGAACGTCTACTTGTCCCTGGCAATGGCCAATCAAGAGGCTGAAAGGTGCCTCATTGGCCGTGCAAAGAAAAAATATTAGTGTCTATAATCAAAATGAGCTTGCAACATCGTTTGTCGTATTCACTTAAGGTCGTGCAAGAGTTGAACAATGGAAGAATTTAGCCCTTGTCATTTCCCTTCAAAACAATCATACCGCTCTGACGGCAAACCTTTGCTAGCCTGCTAGAGCATGTATAGCGGCTGGAATTGAATCTGCTCACAGTAACCACTGAACGTGCTGAATCATGCACATGACCAGCACCTCCTGCAACGTGCGGTCGTAGCATGCACTTAGCGGGGCAACAAAACCTGACAAAGCCGTGTGAGTAAAAAGCCCTTTTTTTCCCCTCAGTCTAGAATCACTAATTAGTGCTCTGTCGGTGATTTGTCGGCATGACGAATCCTGGCACCATTTCGTGATGTTCATGAGTACATATGGGGCATGTTATTTATGTTATATGGCGCCTTCCTTTTCACATCCATTGGTTGCGTACGCTTTGAGCTGCCCAGCACATCTGCCCTTAAAATGGCAAGAACCAGGCCCGAGTTTTTCTGTTCGTTTACGGATGGCATTCACTGCAGTCTTTCACGACATCCTCCAGCCGACAGCTCCGAAGGTGACCTTGAAGTCGACGGTACTCAGTATAGAGCCGAGTTGTTTACGGGGACACTTAGATGCGACCAGTGAGGAATAGGTGAATTGCAGTTGTTTGCACTGCTGTAGAGGTCTGTGCCATCATACAGTTCCAATGTATACTAGAGTGGAATGTGCGCTATTCCAGAAAGGCCAAAGCATTCTAAAAACATGTATCAATACGAACTTTCCCCTACTTTTGACCCTGTGTCAATCAAAGGTGTGAGGTAGCTCACTTTCGACCGTGAAACATGAAACATAAAAATGTTTAAGTAGGACTTTCCATATGGTTCTAAAAATGTTTAGCTGCAAGTTTGACAGATGTAGAGTGGAGGTTCTGCATAGTGTAATTCATTGAGTTTTGCCCTTGTCACCGCTTCAAACAGCAAAAACCCCTGCGTGTGAGCCAACCACAATGTACACTTCTAGCCGCATGGTGGACGGTGCGGACGGACAATCCTCCATTTACACTGCTTTGAACCTGGTCCAGCGGCACCTCCTTCAAAGACGCTTCGGCCACTGCCTTGTATCCAAAGTGGCTGTGAGAAAGTCACCCCTTTCTCCCCCATTCTTCCAATAGCTCCTCTGTCGGTAAGTCGACTACACCCAAACTGGGACCGCACTGCAAGTTGCGTAGATTTGCAGATCGTTAAAGAGAATCTAGGCTTGTTGCCTTTTTTGCACAGCTGGTTGCAGCACCTCATAGCCCGATGTTACATAAATTGCCAAGTTGAATACACTGTCTTTCCCAGAGCTATGTTGTTCTATTTAGACACAGCTTGTTATCCCTCACATTCCCTCGGCTGCCTATTGTATTGAAGCTACGGTGGGAAGTAAAGTTGCTACAATACTGACATGAGGCTGTATATATTACTGCGCTCCTAAGTGCGGCTGTGTGGCCAGATAGGAATGGCTGATCAGTTTTTGATTCTTATAATGGTTCCATCGACAGGGCCAGTATTCGTGACGTAAAGTAGGCAAAAGCCCTTAAGAAACATGTCTATTTTCCACTACATTTTGCGTTCACAAAGTGTTGTTTAAACTGCTGCCTAACAGTTTGGGTTTGAGTCGTTCCAACGGTTTTTTTAAACAGTGAAAGGGGATGAAAAAAAAACTTTTGGTCATCTGTGCTTTCTACATCGCTTCCCAGCTATGCCAACGTTTCAAATGCAACCTAGGCTCAGGTGGACCTAAGTGTCAACAGACGCATGTGTCAGAACACCAAAAACCATCGTAAGGCGTGAAAGTCGAGACGCATATACTCACGAACTAACATTTATACACAGCCTGGCAACAGCATTGCAGACATTACCCTAACTGCTTTGCAAGGGGCAGCCGACTCCGTTAAAGTGCAATCCACGTGTTGTATTCACTCTCGCCAGACGGGCACACTCCTGAGCTTTGGCCAACACTGATGCTGGGTGCTGCCCAATCCAAGATGTCTAAAACACCCCTTCTGATTGCGCTTAATACTTTGCATAGAGAAGCGTAAAGCCCTTGTAAGTCGCCAGTTTGCATGAATAGAGATTGCAGGTGCCAAGCGAGACTCTGGTTGCTCTCTTATTTCGACATGTTGGTTAGACGAAGAGCATCATTGCCCGTGTGGCAAATGCATGTTCGAACGGTTCTTTGGAAGGGGTCTAAGCTAATTAGTAATAAGTACCCACTTTTTGCTTAAAGCATTTAGTGGCCAGAAAAGTTTACTAAAGCTTAGAGATTATATGTGAAATGCTCCTCTAAGAGATACTGCACAATTTCTGACAGCGAATTTCGTTAGCGAATTTGTCCATTTGTCACTTCCCCACGGAAAGCGCCGGCCACGTATTTCTATGCCCCCATGCATTGGCAGCTCGTGACGAAGTTACGCGTAGGCTGTTGACGCGCAAAACGCTCCGAGTTATACTCGGTATTGGCCAAAATACCATGCCATGCCGGGCCTTTGAGTGACGCGAACCGGCCGCGCTAGCGCGCGCGTGGCCGGTGAAGAACGGTCAGGTCGGCAAAACGCCATGTGTACAAACCAGAGGCGTGTGCAAACCGATCTGATCTACTTCGCAAATGAGTTGTAGCCGTCGGAACCCTTCCTTCATTCTGTGATTTGGCTGGTAGCAGATGGCGCGAATTATAACTATCATCTGAATTCAGTGATCGCACTCCTTAACAGGCAAAAGTGCGGCCTCATGTTCAATGACAATGCGCGAACTCATGACTAATGCAGCAGATGACTTGGTCAAGAACCCAAAACATCGCAACTGTGAATTGGAATGTGACATCACAAAGGCCTTAAAAAATGGAGAAGGATGAAACTGTGTCACAGGAGGGAGCTCTACTCCACCTGCAACATGATTGCGGCGCTCAGCTGTCCAGCACTGCGGGCCGTTTGGTGGATTTGAATCTTGGAGTATTGCAGGATGCTAGCTCCGTTCTTACCCCAAAGGCACGCAAAGCTCGCGCCTAGCAAAATAGCCTCAGGTAACAGCCTGGGCACCACCCAGGCAGGTTCTATCACCATCAAGATT
Source organism: Haemaphysalis longicornis (assembly GCA_013339765.2). NCBI lineage: Eukaryota > Metazoa > Arthropoda > Arachnida > Ixodida > Ixodidae > Haemaphysalis > Haemaphysalis longicornis. The sequence continues at coordinate 32,523,592 of CM023448.1, read as the reverse complement.
TGGATAAGGGCCCCAAGACCTGCTACGCCTATCCAGTGTTACCCTTCTTCTTTTTACCTGCTGAGCTCGCAACCCCAATGTTTCGGTATTGGACAACTTAAGGTCCACCTGTTATTCCTCTTGGCAAGTGGGCACAGATACTTTGCCTATGCTTAATCTAATTCTTCACAATATTGTTCAACCCGCTCATGTATTCCATCGCAACATGTGACTTTGAAGCGAAAGCCATAGCCTGAGCAAATGGTCTCGCTTTCAAGGTCTTTGATTGTATGTGAGTTGCTATGGCATGGCTGACGCCGGAAGGAGATCTTTCTTGGGTAAATTTCTTTACTGCTTTGTTGTACCGGTAGAAGATTTTCGAGTAATGTCCTAAAGACTAGGCTGATTAAATCTATTTAGTCCATACTTTTTGGTAGAGGCGTAACGTTGTGTATACAGCTAGTCTTTCTCTTTTTGTCTAAGGAAAAGAACGCTCTGGCACTACAGTGCATCTTCCAAATGTAACGTAATGCACTAAATACATGACCTGATGCACGAACAATGACTTAGAACCCAAAAAAGTAGCTTGGTGTTCGAATCTAGCAAACAAGGTACTTTGATAAAGGTGGCAACAGCAGGATGAACTTGCTTAACAGCGCAACGTCCCAGGCTGGCGTAATAGTGCAGCAGGTCGGTTTCCTCATCAAATGTCAATCTTTCGCTCTACACTGCACTGTGACCGGTTGAAGATCATTTTCATGAACATAGTAATATGAAGAGAAGTGTACAACTCCTTTTCCCAGAAGATTTCTTCAAAGCAGACCCTGCAGGACGAAACAGAATGTAGAGACCAAGGTATAGCTTTGTTCGTGTGCCAGAGCTAAATCAGGCTCTATACAGTCAAAGCAACTAGCAAATAGATTTGCACTGCTTCACAAACATTGCAATTATGCCTTAGCAACAATGACTTTTTAAACGACTGAGCTGTAAAATAAGGTTCTATCACTTCATCAACTCATTCACGAAGGGGCAAGTACTTTGCTTGGTTGCAGGTATCTTGCACAACAGTACTGCCTTCGTATGACATGAACTTAAAGGCACCAGGCGCGCGAAATGACTGGCGGTTAATACCACCAGGACTGGGTTCCTCATGGCTTCAATGGTGTGAATAATGAAAATGCGGTCTCAGGAGTTCTGCCGCTTCAAATAGCATCGTTTCCTCAATCACTGAAAAACTTCAAGTTACCATCATGTTCCTATGAAGATTTTTCTAATAAGTAACAAAGGCACAACAATTGTTCTTTTGGATTTCACAATATAAGCAATAGCGCATCTAAACCACTGACAGTGGTAACGCGCAGACTTTTTCTTTTTTCTGGTAGCTAAATTTAGAGCTTTGTGTCAGCTTGCCAAAAGCTTTTCAAAATTCTTTTTTTGATGGCCTGAATTAAGTCAAAAGTACCACTAACACAACAAAAGTATGTTGGTCAGTGCAGGTAACTATGAACAGGTACTTTACGTATGACAATGGTAGCAACAAGGCGATCACACTGCAGGGTGAAACCACCACACAGTGCCATGGACTGGAACCTGCTGGTTCTGGGTTCTCGCAAATGTCATCTTTCACTCTACGAAAACTGCTCACCACATTTGCAACTTTGCTAATAATGACGATCCACAACTCATTTGCATTTCAAGAATACACTGCCATCCCCTGTATGCAACAAGTTTAACTTGTCAAAACGCACCAAGTGTTAGCCTTCTGTGCAGCTGTGCCGATTATATGCTGTACAGCCCATAACACAAGAGATATTGCAGGGTTGCCTTACAAACACTTGTCCAAACTGTGCAAAAGTGACACTTCTTCGGGTTTTCATTACAACCTGTTTGTCGAAGCATACCCAATGTTTCACAAAACATGACTCTCAACTGCAACAAAAATTAGCCAGGTGAAAATGCGGTCAAAAACAAAGCCAGTGCTGGCAGTGGGATTCAGCAGTATTGTGGCGCCATCTACAGGACAGACGTTAAACAAAGTAGCGAAAGACGTTTCTTCGTCCACGGCAGCCCCAGTCCACATACTTGACATTACTGTTCAAATACCTGTCCTGGATCCGCAATGCGGTCACGAAATACACGATTTAGTGGGAGAACTGAAATTCTGGCCTTAATTGTGCAATTTCTCAGTGACTAAAGCATCGTTTGTTTGCAGCCGTAGAAGTGCTGGGGGCACTACAAAACACCTAATCTTTCGAAGAATACAAACGTGTATTTAGCTTTCATGGCCTCTCTAAGATGGGTGGCGGAACAAGGCCCATCATCGGCGCTAGTGCAGGCAAAAATTTTGCATTAAGCATTGCAGTCAAGGGCAAGGAGAAGGAACAGCATATTTATTCTTTGCTTCTGTTAGAACAACGGCTTGTGTGGAAAACACACATTCTTTGCGAGAAAACAAACCGTCCTCCTTCAGAAAATACTGCATTCGTTGCAACGCAAAATCACAACAGGTTGACGGTGCTTTAAACATGACTGGCACAAGGTTTAGCGTTTAGTGTTTCACTCTTGTAGCTTTTGGTTGCAGCATCAAAATGTCCGGCCACTGAAGACAGGTAGGAAAATTCACAGCAATTCAGGAGAGTATCTGGTAAAGACGTTGGTCACTCTTTCCACTCCACTCACACTTCCCAATACCAAAGGTTACATTAGGCACTCGTGCAGTAACAGTGTTTAATTAACACTGCACAAAACTGGACTGCATTACACAAAAAGCATATCGGTCAGACACTTTTCGGCTTTTCTTGGAAGCCAAGAGTTTGCCACCCGTCCCCTAATTGACCTTCCTTCTCATAACAAAGTCACGGCAAGACTTCAAACCTCACCGTGAGTTTGTCGTCTTTTACGAAGCCTGCATCCTCCAGGAATTTCACCTGCACACGTTTGTTGCTCACCAGTTTCCGACTCTCTGCCTGAGAGGGTCTTTGGTACTCTCTGTGATCCTGCAGTGCTGTGTCCAGATAAACGCTCTCCATTATCAGCTTGTCAGCTGGATGAACGAACCACAAGAACAGCTTTTTCTTGATTGGCCATGTCACTTTATGGTCATGCTTGCCTTGGCATATTTGAAAGCACACGTGAAGCCACTGGGTGCCAGCAGGTTCCGTTTTAAGCCAAGCTCCAGGAAGGATGAAATAGCCGTAGAAGTAGCTGGGACTCTTTGCCCAAAATGCGGCATAACCTTTCTTAAATTCAGACAGCTGTTCAATGGTCCACTCCAGGGCATTGGCAGAGTTCAGCTCGTTGCAGACAGGACCTTTGAGAATGGCTTCCAGACGGCTGAGCTTGCCAATGACCTCTTTGTGATAGCGTTCAAAGTTTTCTTCACAGGCAGGTTTGATGTTCATCCGCCCTTGGACCATTTCCTCGAGGGTTTTTAACTTTTCTGCACTTTCCTCTCTCTCCGCCGCCAACCTGGTTGATAGTGCATCGACGCAAGACTTGACGTCACGGATCAACGAACCCTCAGTGGCTTGTACTTCACACATCCGATCTTGCGATGCCTTGAGGGCGGAGACTCTATCCGTGACTCCGTGCAAAGAAGCCACAACAGCTCTCATATTATTCCGTAGCTCAGCCACTGCCTCAGAGGACACTGCAACTGCTAACATGCCAAGTTGCATGCCCTCTTTCAGAGTGTTGTCCAGGCTGTGGACACATTCCAGTACAGGCGAGTGTTGGACCGCTCTTTCAAAAGACCCTTCCACACGTCGAAGATCCTTTTGGAACGATGCCTGCATGGAAGAGACCCTGGTGTCTAGGCTGCCAAGTGCGTCTATGACTTGTGCGACTCCCGACGCGACGGTCTCACTGGAGACGCTTTCGGTCACGGCAGCCTGGGTGCATGATCCCGACCTGATGTGGTTGACGATGTCCTTGTGAAAGACAGTCTGCCTGCATCGTGGACAGGGCACTTTGTGGTGCTGACACTCTTTGTAGAAGTGGTCCAGGACTTCGGATGCCAGACCCGAAACGTTGCAGCCGTTGGCCGCATTCCAGCACTGAATCTGCATAGAGCAACAAGGGGGAAAAAAAAGGGAAATTTCTTGAGGTCTAGCCTGTCACCACTTCCCATGGAAGCAAAGAATTAGGTGCCAGCAATGGATGAGTTCACCAATGTGCCTTTGAAAACTCGCACTGAAGACTGATTTTGAGAGGATAAGTAATTTAAAGTTTATTTAAATTTAAATTTAGCCAGCCATGAATTCTGAGTAGAAAACAATTTTCAGCAACCCAACGTGCCTCAAATGGCATACATCTGCTGTTCACTATGTCCCAAGTTAGTACTGCTGTTCAGAGGCTTGGTAAGTGTAGAACTGTTAGTTGCTGTTTGAATTTCTGTTGAGACGCCTCAACAATAATACCGCATGGTAATTAGTGACACTGACAGTATGCTAACTGCCCACAAGGCACACACCAGTGCGACTTTAATGCTAGCTGACTGAGCATTTGCGATTGTTTAAACTCCGAGAAAGAGGATAGTTTAGCAGTCATCCCTGCAATTTCAAGAAGCCCTCTTGACAGACATTAACAAGGTTCCACAGTCGCACAAAGAACATTCCCAGAAACAGCACCCAGACAAAAAGTAAAGAAGGGTTCGCAGAAGCCGGAATGAACCCACTTCGGCAGCGACAACCTCGCACATTTCACTCTTGTGTCGGTCAGCCAAGGTTAAGACTAGGTGTACCTAAACTATAAATATACGTTTTAACAGCCACGCCTATCCAGTGCTAGCGGAGTCCACCCCTTTCCCACCACATTTTCCTAGCTCCTCCCTCCGTCCAGTCCTCAGCCAACCCCAACTGCATTTACGGTCATTGGCAGCCACTCCGTTAAAAAGATGCTCCACATGTTGTGCCTCATGCCACGCGTGGGTGCCACCCATGCCCATTTCCTTGGCCTAATCTGAACTAGGATGTCTTCCAGACGAGTGTGTTCCCTAATCCACACAGCTCTTTTCCTATCCCTACATGTGACTTCAGGCGCTATTGTTTCCATAGCCTCTTGAATAAAGTCTCCTTTCAAGTCTCTGCTCTGTTATGTGATGCCAAGTTGCGACGACTGAGGTGCCGGAAGAGATCTTTCTGGGTTTTTCTTTTCTTTTTTTTAGTACGAAGAGCCAGTAATTGTGCCGTAAAGTAGGGCTTGAAACTGCTATTTTCCATACTTTTTGGTTAAGGCTGCTTAACAGTGCTGCTTAACAGTAGTATAAGTACTCCACTGTTTTGTTAAAGAAAAAAAACGCGTCTGGCACTACATCGCTTCCCCAAATGTAACGTAATGCAACCTAAACTCACATGACCTAATGAACAGACAGCAATGACTTAAAAGAACCCAAAAACTATCGTAAGCTGTGAAAATTCGAATCGAAAATAAAAACGAAACAAACAAACAAACAAAAAGGTGGCAACAGCAGATGGAACATTGCCTCTACAGCGCAACGGCAGACGCTCCGTAAAGTGCCAGCCTAGTCTTCAATATTCGAATCTCGTCAGACAGCGCTCTGAGCATGGCTGCAGCACTGAGCTGGGGTGCGGTTGGATGGCATTCTGGACACTCGTATAGCGCATAGTAATATGCAAGAGAAGTGTAAAGCCCTTCTTAACCCCAAAAGAAACGCACGTCAAAGCAAACCTGCGTGCCTTTACGAAAACAAAATGTAGGAGACCAAGAGTAACGACGCCCGTGTGGCATCGGCACCGGGCAGGGAACAGGTTCTATTCGGACGGGTCAAGAACTATTGGCATAATGGAGACACTGCTTACAGCTTAGTGGCCAGAAGTTACTGCCTTAGCCAGTGTGAGCTTTTTTAAACGACTGGAGAGGCTGCATAAATGAAAGGTAGTCGGTACTTGGGACAACGTTGGTCATCAACTGTTATTCCTCTGTGGCAATGTCGGGCAAGTACGTTTGCTTGGTTACAGTGCTATCTTGCACAATATTGTTGCGCTGGATGGTATTGATGAGCAAGGGCACCTGGCACGGACAAGACGAGAAGAATAAAGTGAGCTGGGTTCTCTGACTTTCAAGGTGTTTGAATAAAGTGGAGGAAAATGAGGTTGCTCAGGCAGTGGGCTGGCCGCCTTGAGTGAGCAGTCGTTTCCTCATCAATGAATAAATCTTCGTTACCTGCATGTGACCGGTATGAAGATATTTTCTGAACAAGTACCAAAGAGCTACTATTTACAATTTTCTTTTGAGCCATTTCTTCAATGAGCAGTAGGACGTAAACACGGAAGTGTGTATGACAGCGGATAGTCTTTTCTTTTTTCTATAGCTAAATTCAGACGCTCTGTGCACATTAAAGCAAAGAAATAGATGTTCATGTTCAAAAACATTCAATTTGCCTTCAAAATTACTTTTTTGTTACTGACTGTACCGAAAATTATGTTCATATCACCACACCTCATTCACGAAAAGTATGTTGGTAGTGCAGGTAATACTGAAACAGGTACTCCTTCGTATGACAATGCGTAAGGCAACCAGCCGCGATAACTTGCTGGGGTGAAACCACCACACAGTTCCTCATGGTCTGGGAAACCATGCTGCGGTCTCTGGGTTCTCCTGCTCAAATGTCATCTTTCTCTCTAATCCTGTAAACACTGCCAACCACATTTTCATGAACATTTTGCCTAATAATGTAACGAGGTCACACAACATCCATTGTTCTTGGTGTGATTTCAAATATAACATGCGCATCTCCCCTGTCATGGAACGCGAGAACTTGTCAACTTAGACGCCTCCAAGTGTTAGCCCTTTGATGTCAGCTGTGCCAGAGCCTAAATCATGGCCGATATAAGTACCAAAGTCCACTAACACAAAAATACTTGCACTGGCTTGGTCTGTGAGGCAAACACTTGTACATATCAACTGTAGCAACAAAGGTGATCACCCTCGGGTTTTGCAACAACACGTGCCATCTTGTAACTAATGGTTTGACACTCGCATATTACATCGCACTCACGAAGGGGGGTCACTACATTTGCAACTATGCTTGCGATACTCATTTGGAGTCTGAAAAAACGGTCGGTTACTATTTATCAATCAGAGACTCAAACAAAAAACACCGGTTCGTTTCGAGTGGCTTCGTTCTGCTTTGGTTCGACAATGCGACTTTCCAAAAGGATTTCCAGGTGGAAAAAATAATGAAGTTATTGGTTTGTTTCATATCTGAAGATAAGTGTGCAAGGATGCACTTGGCCTCCGTTCATGCTATGACGAAGAGACACTATCTGCATCCCTCGTAGCGTTATCAATCAACCAAAGCTTCCATGCGCATGCATCTAATGCAGACAAAACAGTGCATTCGCTGCATGAGGAGGATCTTTCCCCATGAGTACATATATTCGCACAGCATCAATCCAGGAATGAGTCGCATTGCATATAGATGTAGATGCTGATATATAGGGAAGGAAATGCCATATCAAAGAAAAGCGAGGCGGGATTGGTGCTCACAGGCTCTGATTTCAAACAAAGCACCCGCCGACGGATCAAGCCATGAACAGTGCGTTTTAGCTAGGCCGAGTGCTTTAAATGCTAGATAATACCCAAAAAGTGCCACATCTGCACTGTACGCAACGGTTTGTGACAAGAACTTTCAATTTCAACAAGCGAACAATGAAACGTTCGATGTGCAATTTTCAATATGACAGGGCTCGGGGATATTCGAGTTCCCAGTAAGGTCACAATTAGAGTTCCAGGGGTGAGACGGCTGAACCAGATTTGGGAGCAATTTTTGGAGCAGCGGAATCTCCATTTTCGAGCAGAAGAACCTTGATTTGGAGCAGAGAACATTTATTATGTCACCTTAGGAGCCTAAAAAATCAAAATTTTGGCAACTCAGGGAGGGAGGGAAGTGGACTTTTTAATCGGTTTTGAACGTAGATAACACTGAAACAGCCTTTCGATAGAGTTCTTCTACCAGAGTATCAAAAGGTACGAACTGCACTACATCTTTACAAACCATTTTTAAATTCTTAGGCTCTATGCATGGATAGCGTGGAGCGCCGTTGAGAATATCGAATTGAAAAAAACTGAACAATTGTAAGGCATTTTTACTATCATGTGAATGCCTAAATTATTATTTGTGCATTCCCAGACTGGGCTTTACACACAAGTGTAGAGCCACGGCAAAAGTTGCGCACAGCGAGGTGACAGTCGTCGCACCCCATTTCAATTCCCAAGGTGCACGTTCACAACGATCGTAATTTGAGTAAAGTTGGTATATTTAGCCACCTCCCTTTTGGCATTAAATTTCACTTCAGATAGATGAACCTTTAATACTAGCGTGCAATAAGAGCCCGGACCGTCCCGGTATCGGACACTGCTTGAACATTTTGCGGCGATGTAGCCTGCGCCGCCACTTCTGCAGTGTCGATCGTCCCATTCCCGCCGCTCGCCAGCTCGCTGTCAAAGGCAGCAATAACTCAGCGTTTTATAACACCGCGACGAGTCCAAAATTTCACTTCAAGCGCGCACCGCTCCTCACACTCAAGGCCGAAACACGGCGAATTCGCGGGCCCCACGCTGTTTTAGGATGAACTCCGGTCTTTCAATTCGCGGAACTTCCCGCAACAGATCAAACGACTAAATGTAAACCCAGCCACCCCCATAATCAAAACAACGGTAGAAATCGGCGAAGAGCACTCTGCCTGAAACACGAGCAACTGCTTTGCCCGGCGGCCATGTTTTCCAATCTTCTCCACACCAAGATGGCGGCGCCCGGTAATGCCGTTCCGGAGATACAGCGCTCCGAGGATTGTCATTTTTTTTCATCAACTTACACAAGTAAATTTCATGCGGGTTTCTATTGAATGAGCAATCAATTTAACCTTCACAAACATCACCCTGGTGATGCTGGAAAAGTATGCCGTCAGTAAGCATTTTTCCCCACTCAAACTGACGGGAGCGTTAAAATTCTTGGCTCTCAGACTGTTTTGGAGCAGTTTGGCGCAATTTTTGCGAATTTCAAGCTTTTGGAGCAGCCCGGCGCAGGAAAACACATTTGTATCAAAACTGCGCAATATGCGCAGCTGTCTCACCCCTGCAATTCAAAACTCGGGCCACAACCCTTGAGACCTCACTAAGGGGAAAAAAAAAAAAAGTGCGCCCCTGCAGCGAATAGGTTTGCAAAGCAGAACAAGCAGCAACAAGCTACAAAGTGAGACAGCAAGAAATGCGGTCTACGACAATGCATTTCTGACAGAACAAGTGGGACGGAAAAGAACCTCGAGGCCTACGCTGTGCACTGTGTACCTTGCGGCCAAGGATGCTGTGTGTTGAGAACGTGGACCAGACAACGTCGTCGCGCACGATGTCCTCGCCGTCCAGGCAGCAGCGGCCTTCGCATATTTCTCGGCAGCGATCGTGGCACGGCTGGCAGAGCACGTGTCGGCAGGGCAGCAGGGCGATCGCGGAAGGCACGAGACCGCACGCGCTGCACACGCGGTTGGGCGAGATGCCGTGCACGAACACGGTGGGACGCGAGTCCAGGCCGCAGTCGAACCCGAAGACCGTAAGCGTGTCGCCAGGCGCCATGGATGGTTTCGGTGCTCTCTGGTACGCGTTAGTAAATCTTTCAGCGAAGCGATAGGGCGTACGAAAAGTGACAACACGCTGATCGCTCAAACAAGCGACGTTTGTTTACACGCCGGCTCAAACATCAGTGGACAGCGCATGCAAGAAAGGCGGGAAAGTAGCCGGAAGTTATTGCCGGAAGTAGCGTACACGGCGTACACAGCATGTGGGGTGTCCCTATTCGCACGTCACGCGGGAACAATTGTTATTTTTAGTTAGCACGTCGCGTGGGAACAATTACTCTATGATTTTTAGCTCGCACGCCGCCTGCCAACAAAAAATAAAATTGTTTCCACGTGACGTGAAAATAGGGACACTCCACTTTTTTAGTTCGCACGCCGCTGCAAACAAAAATGAAAATTGTTCGCACGCCTTCGAGAGAGAGATAATAAACTTTATTTAATGAGAGGATTCAAGCGGGCGGTTTCCTCAGTTCAGGACTCCGTTGGAGCGTCCAGCCGCCTCAGCCCGGTGGATCAGCCGAAGCTGCTGCTCTTCGAGGCATAGAGTTTCTCAAGCTAGTGAGAAACTCTATGCTTCGAGGCTAGAGCTGGCCAGCACTTCCTCCCACTGCTCAATCGAGGGATTAGATATCGGGGAAAGCGAGGGGTTAAGCTGGCACTCCCACACCATGTGATACAAGGTGCAGGGCGCGTTGCAGAATTGGCACTGTGAGTGAATAAGTGGAGTTTGGTCGGGTGGGGGAACGTGCTGGTTTGGAGGAGACGCCAGGAGCGCTCCTCTGCCTTGCTGAGGGAGGGGTGGCCAGCGGGTAGCATAAGCCTGGTGAGCCTGTAGAATTGGGTCACCTCCTGGTATGAAGTTACAGGAATCGCTGTCTCTAGCCAACTTTCTCGCGGCGCTCGGCTGGTTAGACCTCGAGCAGTCTCATGAGCAAAGACATTACCGCAGAGGGAAGCGTGAGCTGGTGTCCAGACAATCGACACCCTTTTCTTCGGAGGGTTCTGACCGAGGATCTTCATGGCGATGCACGAGATGCGGCCTTGGAGGTAGCTCCTACACGCTAACTGTGAACCTGTGATTATCACTTCCGCTGGGGTCTGTGTTAGTGCCAGCGCAATATCACGCCTTCGAGCCTTCACCCGCTTCGCCTGCTTCGCGACCAGCGCGGCTTGCGCTGCCCTTTGGAATCACCCTGCTCGCACATACCTCAAGCTTTGTCAAGCTGCCCGCATAACTGTTGGCTAATTTCTGGTAGTAATTAGCTCAGTAGTTGGTTAGTTGCAGCGATAAATTTGATAAAAAAAATGTTAACCAGCATGTATCCGCTGGCCACACGTTGAGCTGTTCTTGGTTGAATGCTTGAATTGTGTTTCGAGAAGTTCTTGGTTGAAGCTGACTTATCTCCCCCGTTTACCTTTTCTTTTTTGTAATTCCAGTAGGCATTCTGATGTTGCTCCACCGGGAAAAGCTCTACCCCAGTAGTTTTTCTGTGCTCTGTCATATGCATGTTACCGATGAGCAGCTGTCGGAGGACCATCGTGTTCAGCGGTTAAGTGCTGCTCTTAGAAATATGCATATTTCTAGAAATACATCGCTTGATACTTTATGTGAGTACAGCAGGCACGTGCAAGATACCGTGGTGAGGAAAATCAGTGGTACGTATTAATTTTACATTCTATGGGTGTTGTTTGTTTAAAGGGGCCCTGAAAGGCATTTAGCGCAACCGTTAGATTGAGTCGTCAACGTCCTCTGTGCCAAGTATTACTCTTTTACGCGCAGCGGAAAGCTCACACTTTTGTTGCAAAGTTTGTCGTTTTTTTCTCACCCTTTCCTTCGTGTTTTTGGACGCCGCCATCTTCACATGTCTACATCATCGATTCCCAGATGTTCGTCATGAGCTAGACATCCTGCTATTGGGCGGCTTTTTCACGCACTTCCGGCAAAGAGATCAGTCGTCTGCTCAGCGTCGGCTCGCCGGCTGATCTGCCAGCAGAGTGCCGGAGTGCCATGGGCATTTTACGACAAACGAAACAAGTGTAAACAAACGCTTAACCGTTTGTATTGAATGCAACACGGCCATAACACGACATGGATATTCTGTTACCTGAGTACGTTCCATAAAGCTTGGGAAGCCCCGTGGCACTTCTTTCGTGCAATCGCAGAGAACGCCCTGAGCCGAAGGCCCGGGTTTGACGCATACATTTTATTCAACTTCAAAACAATCCAGAGATGCGTTTCTAACGAACACAACGTCACAACATGCGTTGAAAGTCTGAACCACGATTGACAGAGGATGGGTTGCCTCCTGCCCGTCGTAAATTCGGTACTCACCTCGCGCGCGCTTTGTGGGGACGAACAGAAAGTCACTTAACTCTGGCGCACAAGCCGATGGCTTTTAGCCACGCACACTGCACATACCCCATGCGAGGTTGAGTCGTACGTCGCTCGAGAAAGATAATCCAGACCATGGGAAGCACTATCCACCCGCAGAAGCATCGCATTTCATCGCGAAACAAAGGCGTTCACAACACACACACCATCGCCTCCTGTAATGCCAAACGCATCTCGCACTTCCCAATGGGAGTGAGTGGTACGCCTGCAGTGCCCACATGTAGCAAAGTGGCGCCCCAAGCTGAACCGGGATCACGCAACCGTAACTGACTTCTAAAGCGGTTTGTGCCTTGTTGCCAAGGCAACCGATGTTTTGTCAAAGAAATGGCGCTCGGTCCAGCGCTAGAAAGCTCAGAGCCGCGGAGGAGCATGTTTTGCCAACGTTGCCGCTCTCCACCACGCGTCGCCCCAAGCTAAACTGGTCACATGATTGAAGCGTTTTGTGCACGGGTTCTGTATTGGTTTAATATGACTTTTTCACATGCCGCCGGCAGGAATTACCACCACCGCAAAATAAGACCCGGCACCAGCGGGGCCACATCTGATACGGCGCTTTTTGGATAAACAGTGCGCGGTGCATCAAGGGAACGAGCGCACGACCCTCCCCGTGCGGCTGCGAGTTCGCCGCCGATAAAAAGTCATGTGCCGCCAGCAACGTACACCGCGAAAGGGCAAGGCCAGGCCGCCGCATTCATGCGGCCAGATTTTTCGTTCGCTTTCCAGCCTTAAGCGGAGGGCGGGATTCACTAGTGTCAACAAAGCTTGCCCGTAGCAGACGACAGTCTGAGCAGCGCAATAGCGGAAGTACGTCACCGCTGCGGAGCGCAGCATCATGGGAGGCAAGGCTCGCGCGCCGTCAACAGCGGAGAGTAAGTCGAAAGGAGGAGGAAATGCAGAGCGACGATAATGTGCGGTTTTTGATTTACGATTTCTCAGCTAATACTCATCGCTTTAACAAAATTCTTGCGGGAGGAGATTGCAAATACATTGCTTTATTTGGGTACTTGTACATCCATGCATCGACGGAAGGTATTTCAGGACCCCTTTAACATGTCTTTTAGAGACACGAAATGCGTGCCGGAAGTTTCTGCAGAACATCATGAACTTCGCAACGTTTTAATGCCATAGTTAGATACGATTAAGTAAAAGAAACTTTGAAATGTGAAAGATGGATCAAAATATTGTGGTTTTGGTGTCAGCATCCTAACTCCACATATGTATTGTGTTGATAGGAAACATTTTTCGTAATAAAGGTTAAAATTTGGCTAGTTGTTTTCGCCAAGGATGCACCGCTGTCGTCTCCTTGCTTTCAATATGATAGAACCAACTGGAGCTAACGTATTCATGTACTTTATGCACAGGACCATCTGATTTGTGGATATCTACAGAGGGACGGGGAACTTGTGAGCCAGCAAGAAAGGGGAACCGCTCCTGCACCACATTTTATCGTAGCCAGTATAAACGACAATGGTCAATAGATGGTGCACAGTATTCAGCAGCAGAGAGCAAACAGAGAATTCGCGACGTTAGCCCCACGAAAAAATGGCGGGAAAACCAGAGCGGGCTGACAGATCCGTGGCCTTTACGGGCCCCAATAGGTTTGTAGTACCCGCGAATGTATGATGCGAGTTAATCAACAGTGGGAAGTCCTGGTCTGGAAACCAAGGTAGCCCCGTGAAAAAATGGCGGGAAAAATGTATGATGCGAGCTAATCAACAGTGGGAAGTCCTGGTCTGGCAACCAAGGTAGCCCCCAGCAAAAATGGCGGGAAAATTTGCAACCAGAGCGGGCTGACAGATCCGTGGCCTTTACGGGCCCCAATAGCTTTGTAGTACCCGCGAATGTATGATGCGAGCTAATCAACAGTGGGAAGTCCTGGTCTGGAAAACCAAGGTAGCCCCGCGAAAACATGGCGGGAAAATTTGCGGGTACGCCAGCCGAAATGCTACCGAGATTGGACGATGTCCGAGGTTAGCATTCAAACAAGTTTCGGTTCTGTAAAACAACATGTTTGAAATCCGACGGCATCGTTGGATGGGCCTTCTCGATATCTCAGTAATCGCCGTACCGCCCTTCTGTCATTTTGTCGGCTTGGAATCGTAGAAATCACTAGCCGAGGCCTACGCAGTGAATGACGCCCTCCGCGTCACCGCTGACGCTCAAATGCCATGCGCTTTTCCCTCATATTCGGAGCTTGCCCTACTCATGCCTGTATCGTAAAAAGCGTGTTCGCACCAGGTCAAGGGTGTGCTGATCCTGTGCCCACTGCCCGCAAGCAGCAGCACGCTAACGAGAACTCGCTATAGAGCGTCAGTGGCAGTCTGCGCGCGTTCAGCAAACTCGCTCGTGGAACAGGGAACGTTACGGCCCAAAAATGGTGAACTCAGTTTAGAAAACATCGGCCGAAAACGAAAAAAATTACGCCCACCTCCCCTCGCGGGTGCCCTGGTGTGATGCGATGCTGAGCGGGGTTCAAGCGCATTCGGAGAGCAACCGTCGACCGAAAGGCAGCCGGAGAGCGGCACACCGGTTATATGCGCAGCGCGCCCGAAGGAGAGGAGACCGCGGAGAGAGAGAGTACTGCACATGCGCAGCACCGCGCGCAGCGCCGCCCACCGGCGGAGTGAGGGTGCGCTGGGCCGTACCGTGGCCTCCGCGATTTGCTGCCGGCGGCGCGCCGTTGCTCCGGCCGTTAAAACCCCTATATTTCGGAAAGTAGCGACCATGGAGGAAAGAAAAGCTTAGGAGAGGCCCTGACGTCACACCCAGCGCAGCCGGAAACGCCATTTCTGTAAGTCGAATGGCGGACCATTGGCCCTCCATGCCATTGGCGGACTCTTTTTGCCTCTCTCTCTCTCGGTGCACCTTCTCCGCCTCCTCCGTCCTGTATCGCCTCTCTTGTCGTCTGCATCTGCCAGCGCCGAGCCGGCGGAAATCAGCTGATAGGCAGGTAGAAGGCCGTTTTTGCAGCGCGTGACCGTGAACCTAAACGCGCGGTTACACTGTTACACGTCTTCAGTGTGGCCGCAGCAGGTTTGCGAAGCGGCTCGCTCTAACAATGCCGCAATGCTCGGTGCCAGGCTGCAAGTCGCGATCGGTACCCAAGGAATTGGGCGTCACTTTCCACCGGTTAGTGCATCATTCCGCTGACAAGTATTGCTGTACATTGGTGTGCATTCATCCTTTGTTTGCAATCGCCGCCGTTTATAGTTGCCCAAGCGATGGGAGAACGCCGCAAACAGTGGGCGAACGCCGTGCGGCTACCGGACTGGAAAGTGCCCAAGTTTGCGTTGCCAGTTTCACTGGCAATCCCAGAGATGACTAGTCAATTAAACGGCCGTCTATATATATAGGTAAGCAGTACTTCATGCAGATTTCACGCTAAAAAATTGTGGAATGTTTTTACCGTTGTTCGCGTGCCTTCGATAGAATTTTTTGCGAAGGAGGAGGAGGAGGAGCAGGAGGAGGAGGCAAAACATTTTATTGAGTAAAAAAAAAAATGAGAGGGTGGGTGGCGTCAATAAACTTTTTTTCGCCAAGTTTCAACTTGTCTCTGTGTCAATAAATTCAAGGTGATATCAGTTGAAAACGTTCATACACTAACCTCGCAGTATGAAGCGTTGAAAATCGAAATCCAGAGCGAGACCACAAAAAGATCCAGATTCCAGATCCAGCACTCTTCCAGTCAACAGACGGACACCTACTAAGGTAATAGGACGATGGAATTATATCAACTGGGAATCTACCTTGTAACAGTTGCAAAAGCACTGCCGCGCATTGCCGGCCTAGCAAACTATATATTGCGGCGGCGATAACCAAAAAATTGAGTTGCGAATCGTTCGGTTGCAAGTCGCCTACGTACTGCACACGTGTATCACTTCCCGAAAATCTACCAGACGGGTGTCCGCGCGTACGACGGGACGGCGCGTTCACGATATCTGCACTTCAATAGGCGCGTCGTGATCGCGGACCGGAGCAATAGCTTGACGCGGTACAAGGTGCACTTGCAAGTAGAAATTAAATGACATATCCATCGGCGCAGCTGTCGCAACTCGCAGCATTCCTTTTCGAGTTCCGCAAGACCACAGCGCAGCAAAGCGAAGCAGCAATCTTCGCAATCGGACGACAAGGCAGTTGCTGCCTTTCCTCCATGACTGGCGAACGGCGGGCGGGCTGTTGCTAGGACGCCGTTGCTAACGCTACTTACAATGGCCGCCGAAAACACGTGACTTCCTCCACACTTTTGCCAATGCGCGGGGATAGCTGGGGGCCTCTCCTAAGCTTTTTTTTCCTCCATGGTAGCGACTTTCTTGGATCTTTTCCGCCGTTTCCCTTACCCGCCACTTCCCTCCTCGCACACCTTCTCTGGAGGGGAGACGATGGGGCTTCAGCGGGCCGCAATTGGCTGCGGGGAGCGGAAACGTCAAGAAACGTCACCGTGACATCTCCGCCGCTCGTCAAGCGGGTGTCGAACTTGTTTGCATTTTTATTTTTTTCCTGCCGGACGCCATTTGCCGCCCTGTGGCCACGGCGACTTTCAGAACGCTTGCGCTTCTTCGCGCTTGTTCATAATCGCAATGCCGTTCTTCTGCGTCTACCAATGTAATAGTAAAATTAAAAAAGGATTCTCGCTGTTTACCATTCCGAGTGTCAAAAGAAATGTACAGCGCAAGAATCAGTGGCTGCGCAACATCGGAAGGAAAGACTTTGCGCCTAGCAGAAGGACATCTTTGTGTGACGTAGGCTACAATTTTTGGTATTTCCGCGCGTGCACGAGGAGTTGACACAATCTGGTGAACTCGCTCTTTCACTTTCACAGCTATTTATAATTTTTCCGAAACAAGGCTTCCCTTTTTTACGGAGAAGCGGGTCGGGACACCGCAAAATGAGGTCCAGCTAAATTCCCGCCTCTGCATCGATTGCTAATGCGGATTTAAAATACTTTTATTTAAAATGTATACATTCATTTCCCCCTCTCTATTGGCTGTAACGACGTGCTATTTCGGTAGAATTTTTCCCACGTGTTTTTAAAAATTGCTGCACAGCTATATTTTGTTTTAGACATGCTGTAAAGAAGTTGTTTTTGATAGTAAACAAAAAGCCGCTTACTGTAATATGTTAGTCATGTTCAGCAACACGTATTTTTTTCTATATTTTGATATATAAATTTGTATTTTGTATATTTACACGGTTTTTTCATTTGTGAGGTTCTGGTTAGAGCTCATATATGAACTTCCACATCACAACAGGATCACATTTAGCCTATCATTCAGTTCTTTTCTTCTTTTTTGCTAATCGGAATATTTTAAAACCAATACCTGAGAAGTTTTCGTGATACCACAGTTTCAAATAATCGTATTATTGTTTTGCATCTCCATTTTAAAGAAGATCTATTCGAACCATTGATACTGCAGAAGTATGAAAAAAAGAAGCTAAAACCAAACGCCGTCCCAACTTTGTTTTCCCACCGGCCGGCTCCAAAGAAATAAAAACCTCCCGCCAAAAGATGCGAAATTCGCACACACTTGCAGCAAGGTCCTCAAAGACATTTTATGTGTGTTGTTAAAGGTTTGGGTTCAAATACTTGTCACGAATGAAGATCCAAAAGTAGCTACGAAGAAAAGTAGCAAATGCGGCAGTAAGTGTTGGCATGTGTGCGGCTGTAGCGAGTTTCGGTGACAGTGCGGTGAAGTTATTTTGTGCATAATTTGTATAATTTGTTAGAGAGATATGTTCATTCCTGTTCGCGTTCTTTTCTGATTGTCTTCTTGAACTGCATGTATATATCCTAAAATGTAATGTACGTGCCTTTCCTTCGGTTGAGCATGTCTTCGAAAAATGTATTTATATGTTCAGTACTTTTGGGGTGCAGCACGGTGTCCTAATTATATTACAGACGAAGTACATATAAACAGTTTTTGTAGAGTGCTCTAATCAGCGTGTATTTATTTGTCTTTACAAATAATACCGTCACGGGCGAATGGGCATCACAGAGGAGAGTGGGTACAGAAACATAAAAAAAGTACCAGAACGCTGCTGCAGGTAATTTTTTATTTGATAGGTTAGGTAAACCGCTGTTACCATGTAATTTTTGGTTACTGTTCGCAACGATTCAGTGCATGAGGCATGCTACAACATGTAATACTTCGTATTGTGTCGATGACGAAACTGCTATGCTACAGGAGTTTTATCAATTACTAAGATGCCCATTTATTAATGCTCTAGAAGAATCATGAATTGCATAATTTGCTGATGGAATTTGAAGGCGAATAAAAATTGTTCGCGTCCTTGGCATTTCAGCTCTTATACTTTAAAACCGTAATATTCCAGAGTACATGGTAGCAAAAATAGGAGAAATCGTTGCTTTCATCAACATTTTACTTCCCCGACTCGGCAAAATAAAGTTGTTCACTCGCACACTTCAGCCAAGAGTTCAGTCTATTACCCAAATATGATGTCTCTTTGTCGGCAACATCAAACCTAGATAAAAGCAACGAAAAAGCTTGTCTAGTTGCCCAACGGCGGACGCTTAATAAAAAGTTGCCCAACGGCGGACTCTGTCCAGGAGCTGTATTGTTCATTTTATCTATGTTGTACTTTAGTACTGCAGCGCGGCTTGAAATTCTAGAGAGAGGAAGTTTTGTTTTATAGTTGGCGACAGTGGTTGACTGAGGGTGAGGTGTTGATATATCGACCATATTTAATGAAGACGATGTAATATGCCAAATACTTACTAAGTCCACCCAAGACAACCTGTATTAAACCCTGCAGGCATATGAAGCCAGAAGTACGTTACACTGACGTCGACACGCGCTTCTGCTTGTTGCCCATGGGCGCCGAGCGTATCACGGTTAGATCGTTTTAATAAACACCAGTTTTTGCAGTAAAGCGATCAAAATACCCGCTCTAAGCGATCCCGGACACAGACACGCAAACAAAAAAATTGTGACGATGTATTGTAAACATATGTTCGACACGGCATCGTTTACCCACCGCGGACCACGCTACCTCGAGGCGAATTTAAGCTCCACCGCGGCCCAGAAAGCCGCCAATTTAAGCCAGATCGCTTAAACTGGTCCTATGCAACAACTTTCCAATTTAAAGTATATTACGGAAAAGAACGTACAACGCGCTACAACGAAAAATTCACCGAGCCACCGCTGGCGACCATGCACCGCGGAGCGAACGCCCATGCCAGCGAATCGGCCAGCTACGAGAGGGCGCTGCGCACGCAAGACGGCGGCGCCCTTGTTGGAATGGTCTATACATCAGTTCCCGTCACCTGTTCCGCTACCATGTTCCCTTGTCCTCTTTCTCCAAAATATCAGGCGGCCAAAAAACGGGGCGATCCTCCGTTTCCGCAGGATGTCTCTACACCTATTTCAGCAGAGATAAAATAGCAGGGATTTCGGCGGCGGAACCAGAGAATAAGCTGAAACGTGCTGCGTCAGATATGAATCTTGAACAAGCACCACACTGTTAAACAATTAAAAAATTGGCCGCGTATCTGCTCCTTTCGTTGCAAATGACGTCAAAAGAGGATAGTCTTTATCGGCTTTTGCGAAGTAAATGCCTCCCTTCGCTTTACCGCTCACCTCTCATGTTGTTCCTCTTGCGTCGCGCTCCTCCCAAGGCAAAGACGCCAAATGTTTGCTTAAATCATTTTAAATTTTGCGCGTTCCACTGCTCCATTCTCGATGCGGCATTCTCGATGCGAACGCTGCCGTACGGCGAAGACGCGCGTTAATCGAGGAGCCCTACTTCAACGTTTATAGAACCGCGTTTCCCTACTCCACGTGCGTTGCAAGCAGAACGTGGAAACTATCTAGTGGAACCTTGCGTAACTGTTAGCGGTTGATTTCTTAAAATGGCGCCAGAAGCTATAGTGGCGCGGGCGACAGCAGGCGACGGCGGAGTGAATTCTTTTTCTGCAGATGATGAAGTATTTAATTTCGCAAAAGTCAAGCATGTTTGAATTTTTATAAAGGAACACTGCAAATATCACTTCTGTATTGATTTGTTGTCTCATAATTGCGTAATGTCTTGTTCTTCTTCAACAATGTTGAAAAAGTATGAACATTACACCGGACCAAGACGGGTAGATTTAGCTGTGACTATATAAGACTATTGCGCAGGCATTCTTTTGCTTTGGCCGGGTGGCTGAATCGAGTCACAGACAGACAGACGGACAGACATACAGACAGACCAAAATTTCTGGGTTTAAGTAGCCAAAGAAAGACTATCGTCTTTAATAAGTATAATGAACCCGGCTGCTTTTTCCGCACAGATGTATCAGCTACATTCAAGTGATACAACCAAGTACCGGGTCTTTGAGCCTCAAGTTCATTTCCCGCGCATTTGCCATTATGCTAGCCGGAGCTGACTTACCGAAAACTCAGAGTCGTCCTGCTGTTGCGTGGAGACACAGCGTGAACGTGGACCACAAGACGGAGTGGCTATGGAGCGTAGGGTGGGTGGATTGCACACAAATACCACGCTAACAGATTCATGATTCTACAGATTTATCCAGACCAGATTCATACAATCAGAGTCCCACTTCTATAGCTTGAACCAGACCACATTCACAAAAACCGAGTCCTAAACACTAGCGAGTGTTCTCACACTTCCACCAGACGTTCGAACGAGCGTCTCAGGCGGGCTCAGCATACTTACCTCCCCCTCACACATTCACCACGCATTCTCTTAACTTTCTGAAAACCTTCCCTTAACAACGCCGTCGCCGTGGCGGTCAGCGCCGCCAAACCACAGTAGCGGCCGCGAAAGTGCTGCGATCTAGAAACAGCCAAAACCCGTGGCCGTACAAAGTGCAGCCGCCGCCATTACCAGCAGTTCCCCCGGGTCGACTAGCTAGAATCTCACCCAACCAGAGATCAACTTTTTCCCTTATGGGGGCTGACCTGGTCACAATCCTATGGGACTGACCACTTCATGACAGACGGGTTTAAATAGCGCCCTGTACCGTTACGAAAAGGTTTACCAACAAATACACATGTTCCTAATGCCCTAGTTTGGTTCCTTCTAAAATATATGCTTTAGTTTTGGAATACAAAATAAACCCAAAACATGATTTGGTTTATCTACTTTTCACTAGATGGTGCTAGCTGTCTAGCAAGCGAGAGTTTTCATTAGTTATTTCAGTACGTTTGTCACATATTGCCAAAATAAGCATACAAGGCCGTTGTGAACATTTGTATGCATTTTTAAAACACTTAGTATTCGCGCAAAATGGTTTTTAAACCAGTTGGTCATGTAGTGGTAATTCCCATAGGCTTGTTACCAGGTGAGTACCCCATAAAGGGGCAAGTTGCTTTCTGTTTGGGTTAGATTCAAAAAACATTTTTCTTGTTCCACTTCAAAGGTTTTCGGAGCGACAGTTTTGCCGAGGTCTTTCCCCTAAGCCCGCTCATATCACCGGTTGCCGTTTTTGCCTGCACGGGTCGGGTATCCGGGGGTGGACGCGCGCAGCCAGGCGTCATACTCTCACCGATGACATTCACACTAAGCTAGTGAATATATTAGATGCGACTGCATCTCATTCACTCGCCTTGTCCCTCCATACGGCGTTGTTGCTGTCCGTTCACACCCCTCCCCCATTCTCCTCGCCGCGCGAGCTGCGCTCTCCGCCGCTCACCCCCTCAACTCTCCGATAGCGAACACTCTCTCGCGAGGGCCATTGGATTGGATTCGATTGGGTTGGCTTGGCTTGGCTTGGATTGGATTGGATTAAAGTGGATTGTGTTGGATTGTGTTGCGTCATAGCCGCGCCACGTTGCATCATAGCCGCGGTCGTTCCAGCACCGGCGTTCCGATTTCGGGCACGTGCATTGACTTGATCTTCGCTGCAAATTGCGCGGTGGTCCCGTTACTTCACCATCCACTACTCGTACACTTCAGCGACCACAAGGCCGTCATCGTTAACGTTACGCCGCGTGTTAAATAAAGAATACATCATACGCGTTCCTCACACGTTTTACGCAATTAGAGAATCAACCCAACGGAAACACCAAGTGAACCCCCAAGATGCGTCGCATCTCCACAGGGTTCCCCTCGCGGGAAGGTGGGGTAATTTTTAATAGTGGAAATGCTATAGCCCAATGCCTCTTGTTTCATGTCCTCTGTGACGCCCGGTTTTTGTAGGTGTATTGACTATGATGCCGAAGGGAAAGAGACAGCCACATTTTGTTCTCTAGCATACAGCTTGAGTCTTCCACATTTAGGTTCACTTAGTTGGATAGGAAGTATTCTCAACGATAATTACAAACAAATGTGCGTTCTTTCGTGCTTTCTTCGAACAGAGTCGAAGCATCGATGGTCCAGCAAGGCTTGGGAGTGGGCTAGTTGGAGTTTTAACATCTTGAAGTGCAGAGGTGCGCTGCCTGACACGAAAACGTAGAACAGGGTGAATACATAAAAACAGACAAGGTGAGGCGCAAGACAATTGCGCCTCACCTTATCTGTTTTTGTCTATTCACACTGTTCTACGTTTTCGTGTCGGGCAGCGCGCCTCTGCATTTCAAGAAATCGATGGTCATACTTCTTCACAGAATAGTTGGTCACTGACTTATTGTTGCCTTATTTTCTGAACCCCCCACTAAGCAATAACAACACAGCTTCCACGATTTACAATTTCTCGTACAGCACGCAGTCTAAACAACAATACTTCATAACACACATCAACCCGCCTTAGTTAAGCATCCAGCGAATGCTTTCGGTGTTTACGACGGATTGGTAACATAACATCACAACGTTGCACAGCACCTGTCGCGAAATGTAATCAGTCTGCGAATGGGTCCATACATAAGTACGTACCCGATCTTTTTATGTGTAAACTAGGAAGTGCAAGCGCGTGATAGGCATTTATTCTGGTAACTTGCACCAGCCGAAATGGGAAACAACTAGGCCGAAAGGTCCCTCCCGAAGCCTTTCAAGATTGAAGAGTCCGGACGGGAGCCGTCGACGCCACCAGCCATGCCGTTGACATCGGCGCCGGAACAGCAGAAGATCCGGCCTCCCCCAGCCAAGCTGCGCAGGAGGAAGGCACCGGAATCGGACACCGAAACCGACAGCGCCATGGGCGAAAACAGCTCGGGCGATTCTCAGACCTCATCGGACGACGGCATCAACTACGCCGTCAGAATTCGCAAGATGAACAAGGGGCTCGATTGGCACGAGCGGGAAATCAAGGTTCTGAACGAGAAGGTGACCCATCTCGACGAGCGAGTGAGTCGCCTGGAAGTCAGAGTGGAGAAGGGTTTCGCCGTAACGAAGCAGTCAATCGAAGAGCTCAAGCAACTCATCATGGGCCTAGCAAGCAAGATAGGCCACGGTGACCAGGAACAGCAGCAGGGTCCGACTCCGAAACATGGATAGAAGACCCCAAGGCGATCAACTCAGGATTTGGCACTGGAACGCGAACGGGTTTCGGTGCCGAAAGGCAGTATTACAGCAGCACCTGCGATCGCTAGATGCATCGGAACTTCCCGACGTAATAGCGGTGCAGGAGACGCACGCGGAAGATTCCACGAAGATGACCCTGCCTGGATACCGCGCACACGCCTGCCCGCCGAGCGCCCGCACCTGCGGGAAGGGGGCGGCACAAGGCGTGTGCACGTTCGTCCGCAAAGGCATAGCGCACATCAAGCACGACAAATTCCTCGGTTCCCGGGATTCTGCGATAGAGCTCTGTGTAACCGAACTGGCCATAGCGGGACGGCGAAGCGGAAGCAGAAGACAGGGGAAGACGTCGACGACGGTCTACGTTGCCAACGTCTACAGTAATCCGCAACACGGGAAACAGAAATTTAAGACGCTGTTTCACAAAGTCAAAGAAGCCACCCTTCAGGCGGGGAGGGATGTGGCGGGAAGGAGACGCGGCAGCCATCGTCTGCGGCGACTTTAACGCACAGCACACCGAACTCGGCTACACGCACACGACGGCCAAGGGCAGAAGCCTGCTGGACGACGCGAGCGAAGCCGAGTACACGTTACTCACGAACCCGGCGCACCCGTCACGCATCGGAACGTCGACTTCCCGAGACACAAACCCGGACCTCGCCTTTGCGATCCTGCCCGACGGCGGGACCGCGAGGTGGCGGAACACGGGCCACAACTTGGGCAGCGACCACTTCATCATCGAGATCACGATGCCGCTGAGCCACTCCCGCGAGGGAAGCGACGGCAAGGTTACCAAGCACAAACTGGTCGACTGGCACAAGTTCCGCGAAACGGAGCTTGGAGAAGTCGAAGACATCGAAGCGTGGACCGCCAACATGGTGGACGAGACAGAGGGCGCCACCGAAGAAATCGAGGCGCCGGGTGACGTGGAGAGGATGGATCCCCGCCTCGCTCACCTATTGGAGGCCAGAAGATCGCTCCAAATGCGATGGAGGAAACAACGCCATAACCGGACGCTGCGCAAGCGGGTGGCCAATCTCGGTCGCGAGATCGAGAAATACAGCCGCCAGCTCTGCGCGCAACAATGGTTCGCGCTATGCAACCAAGCCGACGGGCAGCTGCACCGCGGCGGTACATGGAAGTTACTGCGACAGCTCATGGACGAGACCAAGAGCAGTGAATTTCAGCGCAGCCGAATGGCGCAGATATTACATACCACCGCAAGACAGCTGGGCGAGGACGAAATGCACAGGCGTCTCAACGAGAAGTACCTGCCGTCCACCCAGCACGAGGATCATCCAGACTACGCGGGCCCGCCCAACCCCGAACTCGACCGAGACATCGAGGAATGGGAGGTGCGACAAGCCACGCAAGATTTGAACTGCCGGTCGGCCGCTGGCCCCGACAGGGCAACAAACAAAGCGCTGCGAAACATGAGCGACGCGGCCATCTCGTCGCTCACCAGATTCTTCAACAAATGCTGGCGCAGCGGACAGTTACCGAAGATATGGAAGACGGCCAAGACCATCTTGCTGCCGAAACCCAACAAGCCGCCGGGGATAGAGGGCCTGCGACCCATCCCGCTTACGTCCTGCGTGGGCAAGGTGCTGGAGCACGTCCTCAACACCCGGTGGAATCGATACTTGGAATCCCGTGGGATATACCCGGATTCGATGCTGGGGTTCCGGGCGAAGCTCGGCACCCAGGATGCAATGTTGCTGCTTCAACGAGAGATTCTGGAGCCCCCCGGCGGGGTTCCGAAGAACGACAACCGCGCGATCCTGGGCCTGGATCTGCAGAGCGCATTCGACAAGGTGCGTCACTCTGCGGTCCTGGCCCAGGTGTCGCGCCTCGGGTTGCGATCAAGATCCTACGAGTATACACGATCCTTCCTCTCTCGTCGCACGGCTCGGCTGGAGGTGGGAGGAGTCAAGCTAGAAGAGCGAGAACTGGGCAACGTGGGCACCCCGCAAGGCTCGGTGATCTCCCCGCTCCTCTTCAACCTCGTGATGATCGAGGTGGCGAGGGGCCTGGAGAAGCTCGGACCTCACATCAAGTACTGCATATATGCGGACGACGTCACCATCTGGGCGACGGGCGGCAGCGACGGCGACGTCGAAGCCGGCCTGCAGGCAGCGGTGGACGCCGTCGAGACCGCGCTCTCGGGCACGGGCCTCCGGTGTTCGCCGCAGAAATCGCAGCTCCTGATTCTTCCGCCACCCGGCCGACACAGGAAGAAGGTGACCGAAGAAGCGGCCCGCAACATCGTGGTCCGCACCGGAGACTGCGAACCGATCCCGCACGTCCCGGGCCTCCGGGTCCTGGGCATGTTCGTGGACGCCGTCCAAACCAACAGCACGGCGGTGAAACACATCACGACCAAGATGGGCATCGCCACGCGCCTTGTGAAGCGGGTCTCGTCTCGCTGGCGAGGCATGAAGGAAGAGAGCCTCCTGCGTTTGCTGCAGGCCTTCGTGGTCAGTCACGCAGCTTACACGGGGGCTTTCCACCGCTGGACGCAGGCGGAACGTCAGAATATCGACGCCGCCATCCGCAAGGCGTACGCGGGGGCCCTCGGGCTCCTGCAGGGAACCAAGACCACGGCCTTGCTGTCTCTGGGAGTACACAACACGCTCTCGGAGATCAGCGAGGCACAACGAGCGTCACAGCTGGCGCGCCTGGGCAGTACTGCCGTGGGCCGACGCTTGCTGGCGAGAGCCGGCCTGTTGCCTCCGGGCGAAGAGCCGACGACAACATCGACGACGGACGAGCTCGTTCCCCTGCGGGACGACCTCGTCAGACGACTAGTGGTCTACCCGCTCCCCAAGAACACGGACCCGGAGCGGGACGGCGGAAGAAGGGCGGCACGCGCTCTCGCGCTCGCCCGGCAGTACGAGAACGACGACGGCGCAGTCTTCGTGGACGCCGCGAGGTGCCGGGGACGCGACGCGTACGTGACGGTGGCGATTCGGGCGAGCATCGGGGAGCTGATCACGGCGAGCAGCGTGCGAGCTCGGACGGCCGGCCAGGCGGAGGAGATGGCGATCGCCGCGGCCGCGGGCCTACCGGGCACCCGCACGGTGCTGAGCGATTCCAAGACGGCGGTGCGCAACTTCGCGCGCGGCGTGGTGTGGAGCGGTACGGCGCGACTGACGGAGTCGCTGGAGGCTTCGCGGGCTGCGAGACAGGACCGCGCCAAGAGTATCGTCATCAAGTGGTTCCCGGCCCACGCGGGTAGGAAGCTGGCACCCAACATCTGCAACCGCAACGAGGAGGCGGATGCCGCGGCTCGTGGTCTCGCCACGTGCCGGGCCGCGGCCGATCGTCCGCCACACCTCGTCGACGACGGTGAGGAAGACGAAGAAGAAGAAGCGGAGCCCCTCGTCGACTACGGCGGGGTGCTCCGCTGGCACCGCGACCAAAGAACTTTCCCACCTCCGCATAGGGAATTCCGTAAAAACCCGCGTATAATACGAGGTTTTTTTTCCAAATTTTACTATGAAAAATTTGTGCCTCGTAATTATGTGGGTCCCAAAGTTTTCAGCCGAAAATTGCACTTTCGGTTTCAGTGGAGGGTGCGTCATCTTGCGGTGGCGTTAGCTGGCTGCTGCTTCTCTCAGCCAGCGCCATCATGATTGTTTTGACCACGCGAGGCTCGGCACGTTCACCACAAGTCTATCACGATGTCGGGTGCAATAAACAGTATTCGGCTGCAATTAAAAGAAAAGTTATTTTATGTGCCGAGACCATCAGGAATTGCGCGCCAGGACGGCAGTTCGGTGACCCGAAGGCAGCATTTGTGGGTGGAGAAAGCAAGTGGTGCGTGACTGGATAAAGTCTGTGTGGTGTCGGGGCCTGGAGCACTGTTGGGGTTCCCGTCAGTGCTCGTGTTGGACGCCTTTCGCTGCCACTGGCAGATTCCGTGAAGAAGTTGTTGCGCGAACCCCGCAACGAACTCATTGTCATGCTAGGAGGAATGACATCAACAGCTGCAACCGCTAGACGTTTGCATCAACAAGGCTTTAGAAGACTGCATCAGGTCCTGGTACCAAGAGTGGGTGAGGTCAGGAGACCCATAAGTGACAGCTATTGAATGGCTGACGCGGGTTTCTCCAGCGGTGCCGTTTGTGGCTGGATCGCGGATACCTGGGCCAGCATCCCAGGGGAGCTCGTCAGTCGCTCTTTTAAGAATTGGAGCATCTCGAACGCCCTTGATGGCACTGAGGACCACTTTCTGTGGGAAGACATTTCGACAAGGCGACTTCAGGAGACAGCGGCAGCGAACCTGACGATGACTGAACGGACGTCGGGAGACAGTGCCAGCGAAAACTGCCAATGACTGAACGGTAACTGCAGTGCAAATAAATGTTTTCTGTGCTCTTTACCTCGCATTATATGCAGATGAAAACTTTTTTTCTGATTTTGCTGTCCCCGAATTACACTTCGTATTATAAGCGGGTCCGTATTATACGCGGGTTTTTCCCGGGCCGAGGCAACGAAGTTCCGGCAACTGCAAACGGAGACCGTGCTCACGCCGGCGCTTGCGCGTCACGTGTGCCCGGAACTCTATGAGAGTGCTACGTGTAGCGTCTGTGAACTGGAGACAGCGACGCTCGCCCATATAATGTGGGGATGCAACAGTGCTGCGCGCGATGGGGGGGGACAATGTGCTGTGCCCGACGGACACATACCCTCCGGAAGTGCGCGTGTGCGTGGGTTCCGTGGAACTCCAAGAACAGCGACGGGCGATCCAGCGGCTCGAAGACACCCTGGCGAAGCAAAGGCGAAAGGGGATCTCCAATCCGCCTACCCCTCCCGGCAGCGATGCCAGGGACGGTGGGAAGGACGGAGGAACCCAAGTAGCCGGAGCTAAACCGGGCCCAAGTCTACGAGGTCTACGTCCAAGACATTAGGACTCTTACCTAAGTCTACGACAGGGGTGAAACCGAGCCCTGCGTGGCCGGTGTAACCCTGCACGCCGGTTTCGTTCAATAAAGTCTTTTCTCTCTCTCTCCGGACGGGAAGAACACCGGCCAGAAGGTCACGCTAAGGGCCTCCAAGAAAACAAAAGAAACCAGCTTTCGAGAAGAAAAATTTCTGTTTCATGCCATTTTGCGTAAAGGTACGCGGTGTGGAAACCAAGACATTGAAATATTGGCCACAAAAATTTGTGAAAAAAAAGGCCTCACCTGCAATAGCGCCTTCCTACCTTGTGTCTCGAAGCGCTGTGAACGCTGCAGATATATAGCCAGCGTGGAACAGCAGCGCGCGATTTGCTCTGGGCAGGAGATACGCCTTCCATTTTGTGCTTTACTTTTTTTTGGTTATATCGAATCTAAATGGTGATTTTATCGCTGCAACTGAGCGATAGGGGACCAATAGCCAAGATGACGCCATAATAGAGTCAATCAACTTCGCATCCAGCGAGCGCTATGACCGCAAATGAGGAGAACATATTTGTACAAAGTTGCTAAGCTACCGGCTGAACGCACTGCAATAATTTTCATTGGGGTCTTTTGTCATGCCCAACTTTAAGTACTGACTGCACTCGTTGGCTGCGTTCTAAAAGCATTTCATGTTTGGAATGAAAATTATAAATCTGTTTCAGTGTCTACTCAACAATAAGGCGGGAACATGAATGCGCCTTTCACAGACGGCACTGGTTCGCGTAGCATAAACAACGGATACCCGGTCACTTCCACCGGGTGATCTTTGGCTTAAGAAAAAAAATTTGGTTGTTTCCTCTTCCGTAGGAACCGGTAAAACACGAAAGGGAAATGTGCATTCACAGGACCAGCTGAATGCTTATTGCGCCTCGAAATGAACTTGCACGTCGCTATTTGTATTTCGTCGGTATGGCACCGCTAGACGCATCGACGTTAGACACTGGATTGCACGCGTCGGAGCATTGCGTAAATCCGACTGAAACCACAGAAGCTCGAAAACCGCACTTGGGAACGAAAAGAAACGGGTTGCCAGTGAATCGTTTGGTGAACACACGGTCCGCGGCAGCGAAAGGAGCAAAGGAGCAGCGGACCGGGTCACGAGCGCGATATACGCCAGTCGACTTCTCCGCAGCTTACACTGCGCGAGCCCCGTGCACGTAGGATGACGATGATGATGCTTAGTGGCTTCCTCTTTGTAACGGGGTGGCGTGGCACAGCGGCCTTAGTCGCAACGCCACTCTACTATCACCTCGCCAAAAAATACAAACAAAATAAATAAAAAAATAAGGTCAAAACAAAAAGAAAATACTTTTACGAAATTTTTGGGCTAGTCTGACTTCTTTGTTCGCATGTCTTCCCAGATTGTTCTCTGCTCTTTTCCCACCAACATTCTAACCTTCTTTTACTAACCTCTACTGCTGTCCAATTCACTTTTCCGCTAACCTTAAAATTACCAAGGGCTTCCGGGAGCTGGATGGCTCCATCACTGAGGACTGGACGGACACTTTTGCACTCCGTTACAATATGTCGCATGGTTTCTGGCTCAGTTCCGCAGCCTGCGCATAGTTCTTCCTGTACCGGCACGTGGATAAGCGTTTTTGTCCGCAAGCAACTCGCCCGGGCTTCAAAAAGCAATGCACTCCCTTTGGTATTATCGAATAATTTTTCCCTAGTGATCTCCTGCTTCCCGATCCTGTAGATATCTAAGGACTTATTCGCAACCATCCTCTTTTCCATGTCGTTGTCTCTGTTTCTTTCACTTAATTTTTTATTGCCTTTGTCGTTTCCCCTGCACTTCCAGGTTTCATATACTTTGTCCTGAGCCTTCTGGTTCTTTTCCTCCATTGTGTGTCCACGCTTTTCATGTAAAGATACCGTAACACTTGGGGCCGCCCATCTCTGATCATCCAGATTTCTAAGTCGTTCTTCAAAACATATTTTGCTCTGTGCTTCTCTCACTTCCAAGGATGCCCATCCCATACCTCCCTGCACTGCCTCATTTTTTGTTTTGCTGTGTGCTCCTAATGTCAATCGACCCACGGCCCTCTGATTTACTTCTAGCCCCGATTGAATCTCTGATTTGACACACACTACTGCGTTTTAAAAGGTGAGTGCTGGTACCATTACTCCCTTCCTGATTCCTCTTACTACTTCATATCTGTTATATCCCCACAGTGCTCTGTGCTTCATGATAGAGGCGTTTCTTCTGCCTTTCATTCTTAAATGCTCCTCATGAGTTTTTAGATACACCTTCGTTTAACCATATGCCCAGATATTTGTATTCCGTTACCCACGGTATTGCTGCTTTTTGAACGAATACCGATTCGTTACGGGCGTTGTCATTAAAAACTAGAACTCCCGACTTTGCTGTGCTAAACTCTAACCCCAGTTCAGTGGCTTCTTCCCCGCAGATATCTGTGAGCTGTTGCAGACACTGTTTGCTATCTGCTAGCAGTGCTATGTCATCTGCATATATCAGTCCCGGGATATGTTGTTCCACTTCCTGTCCTTTGCGGCTATAACATAGATTGAAACCTATTTTAATGCCTTCAAGCTTTCTTTCTAGTCTAGCCATGTACAGCATGAACAGCAATGGCGACAGAGGACAACCCTGCTTTAAACCTCTATTTGTGACTACCGGTTCCGTGCACTTTTGGTCCTCCCAGGTAATTTGCACCTCGCTCTCATTGTAAATTCCCTGCAACAACTGTATAAAGTCCTGGCCTAATCCCTCCCGCTCAAGTATGCTCCATAGAATTTCTCTATCTACGTTGTCGCAGGCTCCCTTTATATCGAGAAATGCTATCCATAGTGGTCGATCCTGAACCATTGACACCTCTATGCGTTAGGTTAGGGCAAATAAATTGTCCTCTAAGCGTCGGTCTCGTCTGAAACCATTTTGTAGTTCTCCCAGTATGCTGTTCCCCTCTATGCGCGCATGTAGTTCCGCTTTTATAGCTTGCATTGCCAGCCTGTATGCCACTGAGGTAACTGTAATAGGCCTGTACGAATTGGCATCAGCCCTGTCTCCTTTACCTTTATATATCATCTTCATCCTGCTCTTACGCCAATTGTCCGGTACTTGCTTAGTTTTTATCACTTTTTCGATTGCTCGAATAATTTGTGCCTTGCTTTTTGAACCCAGTAGGTTGACCAGCCGAATAGGAATTTCATCCGTCCCTGTTGCCGTATTTGCTGGAACATTTTCTTCGGCTTTTTTCCAGTTTAGATTCTCCAACTTTCGCTCTCTATCTGTACGCACTTCGCTTGCCCCACTCCCTGAATGCTGTAGCCCTCTCTCCGTTCTTCTGAACTTCTCTTGTATCATTGAGCGTATGTGAAATACCGCTTCTTCCCCTTTTAGTACCTGGCCTTCGCCGTTTATGACATGACGTTGTACTTCTTCGGTCTTTTTCCTTAGTTCCTTTACATGATTCCAAAACTTTCTCGGCGCGCCTTTATCCTTTGCCCGTATATTCGAGACCCATCGCTCACTTTCTCGTTTAAGTTTTTGCTGTACAAGTTTTTGTACTTCCAGCTTCTTAAGGCGATACCAATAGACCCTATGCGAAATTGCTTGGTGATCTAGCAACCTGATGTAAACAAGACCGTCCGCCATATTGGCACGGGCGACGATCGCGAAGTCTCCTATTGTTTACTGTGGAAGAGTACGTGACGGTAACACGGAATGGCTCAAACTGGACTGCGTTTTCCGGGTCCCGACGACGGATTGTGGACGAAGGACTCGTCTGCGCTGCCGACTGTGTCTGAGGACTCATACCACTCGTGGTGCCGCGCCAAAGACCCATCCGAGCGGCAGCGGAGCAGGGCATGCCGCCTAGCCACTGAGCCGCATTGCTCGCCTTCGTCGGTGTTGCGACCGGGCGGGGGCACCCGATCCGAGCTCCGTGGCCTCCGACATACGAGTGGTAGCGTGTATGATGCGAGCGGCCAGCCGCTGTTGCAGCCGTGAAGAAGTCCAGAAGCCGTAGGCTAACGTAACTGTTTACTTCATAGCGAGAGGTGAGCCGAAGCCAAAGAACAATGCCCCGACGGGCGAGGTTACAATACAGGACTCGAGCAGAGCGACAACATCGATTCGCTGCTCTAACAGGAATGGTTTACAACGCTTGCGGGCAGGCTCTATTTATACCCAAGAGCGACAACGGTCAATCGAAACACGCTGGAACACGCAGAAACACTCTTTCCAGAGTTCGTAAGCCGTTCATAGCCTCGGGCACGTTGAGTCCGAGAGAGGGGAGAGAGGAGGACTCCGTTGCGATCACCGGGGCCTCTGTCCTTGAAGAGCGTGGAGACGAGCCACGCAGGCAGCCGCCGAAGTTCAGCCGCCGCAGGCAGCCGCCGAATGCGCAGAGAGCGAAGCGTCTGACGAGGCTTTGTCGCAACTTGTTGCCGACATGATTGCGCCTGTTTTCGAAGGCGCACGAGTGGCTTCGCCGCACAGCCGAGGAGTGATGCGGGGAAGTACTGCGGCGCTGGCCCATTCGTAACAGCTTCTCCGCCGGGGGTCCGAGATCCCGATGGACAAGGGTCTGCAACCGTTGTCCGGAGGGATGCTGTCGAAGTGAAGTGTTCGGCAGACGCTCGACTCCAGGCCTTGGCTGTACGACACCGTGCTGGAGCTTCACCGGCGGGTCACTGGACGAGTAGTGGCTCCCCAAGAACGTCTCTGGCTTGGTCAGGCAAGCAACAGAACAACACAGGAAGACACAACCGCATCGCCGGCAAGTGCGAAGACAAATCAACACTGAAGATCTACCAGGCTTTTAGTTGCGAAAAGTACGCGAATAACTAACTACTCTAGTTATATTTTTGCCCAGCAGTACTTTAGACAAGTGAACAAACCTGAAAGTTGACATTTCGCGTGATTGGAAATGTCCCATACACAAAAAAATGCAATCATAAAGGGCAAAACCTGTTCCAGGAAAAAAAAATGAACTTGAGAAAGTCAGGCGTCTACAAGCTACTTCTCGCGCTGAGAGCTGCGATTCGAGCTCTCATCATTGCTCCGAGTTTTCCCCTTCTTGTATCGCACTTTAGGTGCACCCGTTCTCTGAACGCTGCTGCGACCGCGTGAGAGGACACCGGCCGTTCGCTTCGACAACAGTCGAGCGCGCGGAGGAGCGAACGAGATTTTCCAACGTTCAAACGAGAGGCGCGCACTCCTTTTTGGAGGCGGCGTTCCCTTGGCGCGAAGCGAGCTCACTGCTTGGCCTCTCGGCGTGCCCGCCTTGAAACGCGCGCCACAAGTACCCGCGGAAGTTTTCGCTATCTCCTCGTTGCTCGCCTTCTTACGAACGCGTTCGGCAAGCAAACGCCGGAACGCGTTTACGTTCTCTGCTCTAGGCTGGTCGGTTCCCGACTTCGGCTCAGCCGCAGTCGACACCGCAACCTCAACTAGCTCCGCCGATGTTGGCCTATCATCGGGAGCATCAGCTGGGAGTGACAAGGGCACGACGTGCTCATTAGACACCTGGTAGCTTCGAACAGTCACTACCTCGTTGCCCCTCGCGCTTTCGGCGACAGCCTCAGCAAGCGAACACCGAAGGGTGTTTTCGTTCTGTTTTGCGGCTGTCAAGGCTACACTAGATCCAAGCTGCCCTGTCTCAAAAGACGGCTCAGCCGCCCGCGACACCTGAATCTCTGCGTGCTCGGCTGGCCGTTGCTCGAGGTCAGCTACCTGAGCTGGTGGCGGGAACGGAATCGGCTTGCTCAGTGGCGAGATCGTCATGACTCCCAACTGAGCTGTGCAAACCGCTCGCTGCCTCGGCAGCAGGCTTTGCCACCACGTCGCTCGTTTCTGCACTACCGTACGAAAGAACCTCTGTTTCAGCGGACTCGTGCGGTCTCTCGGTAACCTCATCGGTTACGCATTCCTCCTGAGCTGGTTCAGGACGGAATCGGCTTGCTCAGTGGCGAGATCGTCATTTCTCCCAACTGAACCGTGCAAACCGTTCGCTGCCTCGGATGCAGGCTTTGCCACCACATCGCTCGTTTCTCGCACTACCGTCCGAAGGAACAACCTCCGTTTCAGCGGAGTCGTGTTGCCTTTCGGTAGCCTCAGGGTTTTCCGCACTCCAGCGAAACCTCGCTATCTCGCGAAATGTTCATGTTCAGACGGTAGCCTTTTCCCAAGGCCTCCCGCGAATTTGAACCGTCCGAACACTCCGCCGAGATCTCCAAAACAAACGCCGACACATTAGGCCTCTTCGATTTACAGTCTCGGGCTCACCGCGGACTCCCCGAGAAGCAGTCCAACATTCGATTTTCCCTGTATCCCTAGGCTTCGGGGAATCCTCGGACTACCCGCGGGCAGCCCGCGGGGAGCCAGAAGTGGAAAATCGAAGAGGCCCATTATCGCACTCAGTGGACAGGCACTGCCCTCTGCCGCCTCTGCCGACAGTCTGAGCTAATGCGCCGTCGTTATCTCTCTCAGCAACCTTGACGCGCTGCGGGGCTGCAACGGTCGCTTCCGACTCGCGCTCCCGAGCGTCTGCTACTTCTTTCCCTTACGGTGCTTTCCTTCGACAACGAGGTCTTTCTCGAGCAACAATTCTAACTCGGGCTTCACTTCTTCCTTCTCGAGTTGAATTTCGTGCTTGTTCTCCCGTTGGAGTCTCTCTCTTTCGAGCTTCCTTCTTTCCTGTTCAAAGCGCTCGATATCGAGGGCGTACCATCGCATCTTTTCCTCGTGTTCTCGTAAAAATTTCTCATGTTCTCGCTTCCGTTCCTCGCGTGCCTGTTTCCGTCTCTCGAGCTCCCCACGCTTGCGCTCAGCCTCTGCCTGTGCAGCCTGACGCTTAGCGGTCTCCCTGTCATTGAAAAGCTCAATGCACTCCGACAGCTCGTCATCGTCAGCGCCAACAGCGATTATAGCCTGTATCAGCTCTGGCTCTCTCAGCGCGTCCGTAACATCCAAGCGCAACTCTTTTGCAAGCTCCAACAACTCCGGTTTTTTCAACGCCTTCAAATTCATGGCCGGTCTAGAGTACTGCTTTCCCACTGCTCCAAAAATGTTTTGCGCGAATAACCCACGCGACAAAAACACACGCCCTACCAGCTATCCTCAGAAGCCTGGTAAAACTCAGTGAAGACAAGTCCCGCACTCACCATTGACCGCCGTGAATTCTGCGAAGTCCGAAGCCGCCTTGACGTCCGTGGTGTTGGGTCTCGCACCGCTGGCCTCAGGTGTTACGAAGTTGCCATCCCACCGCTGCCACCAGTTGTTGCGACCGGGCGGGGGCACCCGATCCGAGCTCCGTGGCCTCCGACATACGAGTGGTAGCGTGTATGATGCGAGCGGCCAGCCGCTGTTGCAGCCGTGAAGAAGTCCAGAAGCCGTAGGCTAACGTAACTGTTTACTTCATAGCGAGAGGTGAGCCGAAGCCAAAGAACAATGCCCCGACGGGCGAGGTTACAATACAGGACTCGAGCAGAGCGACAACATCGATTCGCTGCTCTAACAGGAATGGTTTACAACGCTTCGGCAGCTCTATTTATACCCAAGAGCGACAACGGTCAATCGAAACACGCTGGAACACGCAGAACACTCTTTCCAGAGTTCGTAAGCCGTTCATAGCCTCGGGCACGTTGAGTCCGAGAGAGGGGAGAGAGGAGGACTCCGTTGCGATCACCGGGGCCTCTGTCCTTGAAGAGCGTGGAGACGAGCCACGCAGGCAGCCGCCGAGGTTCAGCCGCCGCAGGGAGCCGCCGAATGCGCAGAGAGCGAAGCGTCTGACGAGGCTTTGTCGCAACTTGTTGCCGACATGATTGCGCCTGTTTTCGAAGGCGCACGAGTGGCTTCGCCGCACAGCCGAGGAGTGATGCGGGGAAGTACTGCGGCGCTGGCCCATTCGTAACACGGTGCGGACAAACACGTGCGACTCCCAGTAAGTAAATCTGTTTGTTTTTTCCTTGACGCGAGTTAACCGGTATGAGCATTTGTATAGCACTTTGTTCACCGTTGTTTACCATGCAAATGCGTAGCGGGGACCCTGTTGCAGTAACCCTGAAAGAGGAAAGCGACAATCGCCAGACCGTGCCGCTAGTGGGTGGATTGAAATGGCGTACATCGAATTTACGGGATTATTTTTGGCGAAGATGTTTACGGAAAGGTTGCGGCCGTTTTCCGTGACGGTCGTCCGCCCGCGCGTTTGCCGCAAAGCCATTGCGCTTTGCGGCGAAGTCAACTACAAAAGCGCACATGGCCCTTGATTTTTTTTTGTGTGTATTTTCATTTTATTATTGCGCTTGTCCTGCCGCAAAAATCTGTTTGGTGTGTCTGGCTTGTCCTTTTTCGGCAGTGGGGTGGTTGTGGTAGTTTCTAAAGCGCATTTTTTGAGTGCGCCCGAACAGATAATACCGTAAAACCTCGTTAGCTCGAACTCACTGAACTAAAATTTTTTTTTAATTCGATGGGTCATCGGTATAGCCCGAATGTTTACCTGTTTATCTCGAAAGGTTTTGGAAGTAAGTTCCAGATAATCATAATATTGCTTGCTTAAGTTATGACGAACACGAATATGCGGATACTGGTATCATTACTCACGGTGAAGTTTATAAATGTTAAACCTTCTTCTCTTGAAACTGCATTAACAAAGCATGCAGCGATACTTGCACGCTCGAACTTGAAAAACAATTTTGACATCATTGCTGTTTGAGGTGAAGATTATTGCCCTTGCAACAGTGTTAAGCAAGACACGAAATCTGGTCATTTTGAGTCTGTTCCTTGCGGCCACTGCTTTCTGCTCTGTCCCTTTAGCATAAACTGTAGCGGACTAGTCCTGTTCTTCCCTGAGTGCTATTTACTGTTACTCTCTCTGTTCTTGCAGGTTGGGCCTCATCCAAGTGGTCAGCAGCTGCTTTCGCTCCCAGAGAAAAATTGGCCGGCCCTATGTTGTGTGCCTCACCTCTGAGATTGGACAGTGGGGAGATTGTGGAGGCAGCATGCGAGTGCCCGGCGGGTTGCAGTGGAGCATGCGGTCACATCCTGGTGGCGGTGCACCTACTCGTCCTCTTGCAATCCCAAGGTTTTAAAGAGGCGCCACCGGAGCTTGCGTGCACAGCCGCCACAACAGTGGGGACGTCTGAGACAGCAGGGCATCAAGCCAGCGAGTGTCCAAGACATTGACTGGAGAAGCCCGGGAGAAAATGGCCCCTCCCTTCCCTTGCCAATGCGTCTGTTCGGCGCACGTCGAGTGCAGGAGCAATGCCAGCAGCAATAAAGTGCCGTGCAAGCGCTTGGGAGAAAACTTGGTAGCCTTGGGAATGGGTTTTTGTGTCACAGTTGTGCTGGCCTCTCTTCCCAGAGTGACAGAAACAAGGACTGGCATGACACCTGAAGGGTCACCTATGAGCTACCAGCAAGCATTCAAGCCACATCACGCCGTGGTCATCTCACGAGCACGCAGAGGCTGGGCAACGTCGTGTTTACTATACCGCTGCATGCAGGGGTGCGCGAATGCTTCCCTTTATTCCATTTATATACACGGTTTGCTATACTGCACGCGTTATAAATCAGCGAAGCATTTTAATTTACTGGGTTTTTTCCCTGTGGATACAAAAAAAGGAAAAGCACTCGGGCTTATGCGCGGCGGACTGATGCAACTCTGGCGGTTTTTTTTGATGAAAACTTGAAAATTGCCTCAGCTACCTACATCAATAGGCTTCCTGCGCTGGAGTTTTGGCGACATGCAGCGCCCCTAGCGGCCAACGCCTCTGGGTAGTACAAAACCAGACGACCCCCGCCGCCATCCATGTGTTTTCAATTACAAGCCAGAGTGAAAGTTGGTTTGTGCCGCTTTGTGGCGAGTTTAAATGACTGCATATTGTATGAAATAGCCCTTAAAGTAGTTGCAGAGGCTAAACAAAATAATATCCGCTAAAAGAAGCCGATTTGTCGGCTTTCTTTTAGCGAGCTGTCGCGATGGTCGCGGCGTGGGACCGTATCGCCAGGTCGGGTGGTTTAACTGTTTCACGACAGTTACAGTTTTTTCTTCTTGCGTGCGTTCGACAAAGGAAAGTTCACGAGTAGCATAAACAAGGAACGCTGCTCATCCTATATCCTGAGGTAACTGCAAAAGGTTGCTTCAGCGGGAGCATGCAAGCGAACGCAAGAATTGCGCATCCGACTCAGCTGACACTGCTGGCCTGGCACCGCCTTTGAAACGAGTGGAAATTTTGTTTCATATTTTCGCAAACGAAATGATTCTTGCGTAACGTTTCACGCCGCACGATTTACGAACGGGAGGGTACATGTATACTAGCGAGTAGGTGGGGCAATAGCGCCAAATAAACAAATTAAGCGCTATTAAAGGGGTCCTGAAATGCCTTCCGCCGATGCATGGATGTACATGTAACCAAATAAAGCAATGTATTAGCAATCTCCTCCTGCACGAATTTTGTTAAAGCGATGAGTATTAGCTGAGAAATCGTAAATCAAAAACCGCGAATTATCGTCGCGCCGTATTTCCTCCTCCTTTCAACTGTTTCTTCGCTGTTGGCCTCCCCTCCCATGATGCTCCGCTCCTCAGCGGTGACGTACTTCCGCTATTGCGCTCCCACAGACTGCCGTCTGCTACGGGCCAGATCTTTCGGCTTTTTCATCTCTGTAGACACCATGAAGACAGGCTGGAAAAGCGAACGAATGACCTGGCCGCATGTGTGCGGCCTGGCCTTGCCCTTTCGCGGTGTACGTAGCTGCAGGGCTGCAGTTGGTATCGGCGGCGAACTCGCAGCCGCGTGGGGAGAATCGTGCGCTCGTTCCCTTTGGTGCACCGCGCACTGTTTATCCAAAAAGCGCGGTCTCAGATGTGGCCCCGCTGGTGCCGGGTGTTATTTTGCGGTGGTTGTAATTCCTACTACCGGCGGCATGTGAAAAAAGACATTTTCAACCGACACAGAACCCGTGCACAAAACGCGCCGGATCGGATCGCTTTATCAGCGGCGATGAACGTGAAGGCGAAGAGCAAACCAACGCTGCACTCGATCAGCGAGAACCCGTGTTCTGACAAGCTGCACCCATGTGTTGCATTCAACACTGACGGGAAAGCGTTTGTTTGCACTTGTTTGGATAGTCGTAAAATGTCCAAACACTCCGGCACTCCGCTAGCAGATCAGCCGGCGAGACATTTCGGAAAACATTTGACAGATGGCGCCGTATGCATTAGTGTGTCGCTACGCAAAACTGATGAGACGCTCTACTAAAACTCCCATCGCGGTGTCACGTAGCGGGACGCAAAAATTTAGCGTTTAGCGTATGCAAAGGCCACAAACGCTGTACTAAAACTCTATTAGCAGCAAAATAGCGTGCGTATGTGAAACCGCTTGCGTTTACAAAGCTGCACGCCGAGCGCG
Source organism: Haemaphysalis longicornis (assembly GCA_013339765.2). NCBI lineage: Eukaryota > Metazoa > Arthropoda > Arachnida > Ixodida > Ixodidae > Haemaphysalis > Haemaphysalis longicornis. The sequence goes on along the minus strand of CM023448.1, from coordinate 32,483,891 downwards.
TACGTTTCAAACCTAGTGACATCGTTTAAATACACTGGCAAGCACAGTGTAACGTAATCAGATATCAACCGTATGCTCAGGCGACAAGCAAGAGCTTGTTTTATGTGGGGCGGAGATTGCGCATAAAGGCCCGTTCGCACTTGCGACGAAAGCGAGTGAGAGCGGCAGGAATTCCGTCGCTTTGTCGCGCGACGATCGTTTTTGTCGAATGGTCGGGACAAATTTTGGTTGCGCGACAGAATTCCCGTCGCTTTCGCTCGCTTTCGTCGCAAGCGGGAATGGAAAGTTCTGCCGCTGCCGTCTGCTACGCAGCTCGGAGGTAACCGCGCGATCTGCTCGGGCCGGATGAACGCGCACACTCCCGCACGGCAGCGCCCCAAGCGGCAGACGGCCGCGTACATCGCTCCCGGCGCCCGCCTGGAGCCCGCCCTCGGCACACTAGCCAGTATATTTCAGGCACTATAATGGAGGAAAGATTTTTTGCTTCCGATGAACCTAGTTCTTTGCCCCTGTGTTTTTAAATACGTGAAGTGGTTAGCACGTCGTCCTCACGCAGCTCTGTATCGTCGTAGCATCGCTGATTGTCCGAACGAAGCTTGCAGCTAAGCCAATGCAGCGACCGAAGCTGTGTGTGTGTGTGTGCATCGCCTCCTGTGTGTTGTGGACGCGTTCGTTTCGCGATGAAATGCGACATTGTACTTCTGCGGGTGGATAGTGCTTCCCATGGTCTGAATTATCTTTCTCGAACGACGTACCACTCAACCTCGCATGGGGTATGTGTAGTGTGCCTGGCTAAAAGCCTTCTCGCTTGCGCGCCAGAGTTGTGACTTGCTGCTCGTCCCCGCAAACCGGGTGTGAGGTGAGTGCCGAATTTACGACGGGCAGGAGGAGGCAACTCATCGTCTGTCAATCGCGGTTCAGACTTGCAACGCATGTTGTGACGTTGCGTTCGTTCGAAACGCATCTCTGGATTGTTTTGAAGTTGAATAAAATGTACGCGTCAAACCCGGGCATTCGGCTCAGGGCGTTCTCTGCGATTGCACCAAAGAAGTGCCACGGGACTTTCTTTATGGTACGTACTCACGTAAGATAAAATCCACGTCGTGTTATGGCCGTGTTGCATTCAATACAAACGGTTAAGCGTTTGTTTACACTTGTTTCGTTTGTCGTAAAATGTCAAAGCACTCCGGCACTCCGCTGGCAGATCAGCCGGCGAGCCGACGCTGAGCAGACGACTCATCTCTTTGCCGGAAGTGCGTGAAAAAGCCGCCCAATAGCAGGATGTCTAGCTCATGACGAACATCTGGGAATCGATGATGTAGACATGTGAAGATGGCGGCGTCCAAAAACACGAAGGAAAGGGTGAGAAAAAAGCGACAAACTTTGCAACAAAAGTGTGAGCTTTCCGCTGCGCGTAAAAGAGTAATACTTGGCACAGGTGACGTTGGCGACCCAATCTAGCGATTGCGCTAGTTCATTTAGTGTGCTCAAAATGCCTTTCAGGGCCCCTTTAAAGGACGCAAAACATGCACCAAATCACACGCCCGCTGCCTGCAGAGATGTGTACTTCTATAACACCACATAACACAGCATAACATAACACAGCCGCATACACGGCGCGGGGCCCCGAATATTTACATACGATCATCACTGACTGTGTTGGTTTCCTAGTGCAGGGGTCGTCGAATCTAAACGCCGACACCCCAGTTTTGACTTCAAATGGAGTTAGACAGCGAGGTAAGAACAGAGAATTGGCATCCTCCAGTTGAATTGCACCCCCATCTTCACACTTCGCCAGATTATTGTCAAATATTATTAGAAATTCGCTGAATTTTTTCTCTTTGCATTCAAAGCCCCCCTCCTCCTCGCCCCCCCCCCCCTTCCGATTTGCCGTCCAGCCCTCCGCCGTGTCGGCTGCATGGAACTCGGCCGTTGCTGACGCTCATTCTAGGCTATTAAGTGCGAACTGGGAATGTATACTGCAAGAGCGTAATTAAGTAAAGCGAGAGCAAACAAGGAAAGCGAGCGGCCTCTTAGTTCGCCCGACCACTTTGTTTTACGGCCACTATAATTTCGGAATCGCAAAACAGATTTCACGCTTCTGACGGTCGCGGCAATTTGTCACTGAGACACGCAACAAAACGGCAAGCTAACGCTGCACCGTGTATTCGTAACGGCGACGCAAACGAGCACTGTTTAATGAAAGTGCACGCATAGTGTGCAGGTACGCAAAAGAGCGGCGCACCGCAGCAGGCGAGCCTGCGGTCCGCCGGACTCGCTGGCTTTTTAAAGCGCGATCATCACCGATTGCGTCACTCTTCTTGGCTGTTTTTGAGAAGTCTCTCTCACCTAGAGTATTAGTTTAAACTAGAAATTTCACTTAAGATTTCACTTCGTACGACCATCGATCGGTGAACCTGCGAGTAGCAGACGCCGTCACGGTCCCGGCACTTTCGTCGGCGCTGTAAACGTGTTAAGCGCTGCAAACCTTCTCCCCCTAATGCCAAGTTGATCGCTGAAATAGATCGGACGCGTCATGGATGAACTGGTGACCACGTCGCAAAATAATCGGGAGCGTCGAGCTCAGTTTGCTTCTGTCAACACGGGATCCTATGGGACCCGCGCAGCTTTGTACTACCCGGAAGTACTGCCCGGAAGCCGCTTGCGCAGCTCCCCCTGGGCAGCGCAGGAGGCCTATGGCCACTATCATTACCTCGGAGGCGTGCATGCAGTATGTGACAAACTAGAGGAGTGAGTGTGTATTTTAGTCGCAAAATATTCGACAGTAAATAAATCGTGGCTGAAATGACAATGGGCAACAAGTTGACTTGACGTAAACAAACCTGCAGCCCGGCAAATCGGGAACCAAGTGCAGAAACTCGAATTTTCCAACGTCAGATCATCACAAAACAGTGTACGCCACTTCCGCAACGACACGCGGCTAAATGCACCGAAAAGAAACTAACAACATACTGCGATACCGTGCGCGCCCGCGAGAGAGGAAATTTTCAACCGCGCCGTGACGGCGTAGTGCGGCAAGAAAAGTTTACAGCCCTAGGTAAGATAAAGGCTCGTGTAGGGGCTAAGCGGTAGCATTTAACAATGAAATGAAGCGGGCGCAGAGCCACAGGGACGAGTGAAGAAATAAAGCCTAATTTTGACAACGTGTGGTACTGTTTCCCGCTCGAGCGCCGCTGTCAGTCATAAATAGGTGACGCACGCTCAGGCTTCATTTAGAATACAAAGGCTGGACCACGGAACTCCAACGCAGCTGTATTTTTCATCCGGACAGCGACTACGAAATCCCGCGCTTAGCAAACCAATGACAACTATTCGCTCCCAGCGCACCGCGCCCAGCGTCTCACAAAGGTTGCTCGCGCCAGCATAGTTCGCGTCAGAAAGTTCGTTCAAGAGCATGGAACTTCACGTGCCTTTTCTCCATCTGGACCGGTATTTTCTCGTTGCGTGCACTGCGGCACGCAGCAATGCTCCGGCATTGTAGTCCATCACCAAGAGCGGTCAATGCCCACCTTCTATGTGTTGCTACTTGGTTTCGGTTTCAAACGACCGTACCAAAATGGCGGACCTAGTTACCGGAGTCGGCGTGAGATGGCGGGGCGCATTTTGCATAGGGTCTATTCCACCTCAAAGTTATTTCCTCTGTTTGCATTCCCACTCGCTTGGCCTCCCTGTGCTCTCTCGAGGCTTGTTGCCTTTGTGTTATAGCTTCCTTGATTTCCTTGTTCCACCAGCTTCTAGGTTTTCTTTTTTCTTTCCAGTAGTTGCGTTCTTTCGCGTTCCTTATCTTTCCTTGAATGAAACCAATCAGTTCGCTGTATTCCCAATCTTTCGTAGGTTGTCTCTCGATTTCCGTCTCCAGGCTTTTCGCAATATTAGCCATTTGGTGATCGTTTAATTTCAAGTCGTGTACCACCGTTTTCTGGTTTTGACCTTCCAGTTTTCCAAAAGTCAATGTTATCCGTTTATGGTCACTTCCTAAGCTGTGGGCACCTATTTCATCTATTTCCATTAGAGTCAACCTTTCATACACTCCTTCTGAAAGGAGGCTGTAGTCTATACTGGACTGCTTTTCCCCTCGTTCCCAAGTAATTTGTCCCTCACATTTATTCTCTCTGTTTACAACAATAAGATTATGTTCTTCACACATATTTAGTACGAGTTTGCCGTTGCGGTCTGTGTATCCGTTCAGGTCCTCATCGAGGTGCTGGCATCGAGGCGCCATCTGTCGGCGCTCATTAGCGTCATGATGCAGCACCCGTGGCGGCAGCAGATCGCAGAGGCCACGCAGCATTATCTGAAAGGAAGGCTATAAGGTGCGTTTGTCGTCCCATTCGGACGTCGGTTCGTAGCGCAGTGTGAAGAGCGCCACGTACCTCCCGTTGCGGCCAGAGTCGTGGGATGGAAACCTGGCGCCGCCGCGTCAATGGCACTCTTTCTGGCGAAGTCACTTCCGTCACGGATATCATGTCACCAAAATCTTTATGTGGCCGGGCATAAACCACTTTCGTGTTAAAAAAAAAAACAAAATGCTGCGGTGCGTTCCGTCCCGCAGGAACCACGCGTTTCACGTTACGTAAATCCAGTTGGTCACGCGGATCCTCCGGCTGCTAATTTGTGGCCATCAGTGTGGTTACGCTAAGCATGGCAGTTAAAGGGGCCCTAAAAGGCGTTTCAAGCACACTAAATGAACTAGCGCAATCGTAAGGTTGGCTGGTCAACGTCAGCTGCGCCAAGTGTAACATTTTTACGGGAAGCGAACCGCTGAAACCTTCGTTGCAAAAATTGTTGCCGCGTTTCCACCCTTTCCTGCATGTTTTTGGGCTACGCCATCTTCCCCTGTACATGTAATCGATTCCCCCGTTCTCTTCACGAGGTAGGAGACTTGCAATTGGACGGCTTTTTCTCTCACTTCCGGCAAAGACAAGCGTCGTCTGCTCAGCGTGGACGGGTCGCGGGGGCCCCTTTGGTTAATTAGCGCTTCCTGCAGAACTCTTAACAATATCGTTTTCTTCCCTATTTGTATTTTTTTACTCTATTTCCACGCTTCTCGTTCAGACGCGTTGGCTAGGCCGGCGTGACGGGGACACAACGGCGACGCTGACTTCCGAGTTCGCAGAGCGCCTGGTCACATGACGCCGACGGCGACACGAGCACGTCAGAGGATCAAACGTCCGCGTAATGCAATATTACTAAAATATGTTGTTGGCGTGGTGTGACTGGCTTGCTGACCGAAGACGCCGACAAAACCGATCGGCCGAATCGTCGTCGGGAAGCCATCGAGAAGAGCATGCGCCCTGGTAACATTTGTGCTATAATGAATGCGGCTCTTTTATGCTAGTTGAGAGTGTAATAAACATAGTACGGTCCGCGAAGTACACACAACTGCACTCCCGCGCTAATATAGTCCATATTTCGGCTTACGACGATTCGGCCATTCGTAGTTGCAACAACTCGTTTCCCGGAGTTGCAACTGCATATTCGTGTGCGACAAGCGACGCTCGTAGAAAATATAAAAGTAGTTAAGAGCATAAGAGTTAGTAAAGGTTTATTAGACTGTCAAGAATAAATATCGACCTACGTTTTTAGCGGACAGTGCAAAACAAAAGCACGGCGAGCACTATTCCCACGGGCTTTGAAATCGCAGCCGCAGCCGAAGCGATGTGGTTCCTGGATACCAGCTATAAACCACAGTATACTGGTTATTGCCATCGCTTCCCCCGCTGTGGCCTGGTACAGTGGACTAACGCCTTGCTGTCGCACATGAAATTTCGCGGGTTCGAGACCATTTCTTCGTTCTACATGGCATGGTTTGCGAATCGTATGCGTGAATTCAAAACAAAACTTTTTGGTTGAACTTGGAAACTACCGTACCAAGCGTCAATGCACCGTTTAGGTCATAAGCACGATTTGTTCAGTGTTAAGCTCGTGGTTCGTATATATAAAAATGCAATTGTATTTTCAGAGATATATCTTGCGAAGTCGATGTGTCTTTATATAGAATAAGCATGGTTTCCTCCCATCCACTTAAACAAGACACAAGGTAGGCTGGGGGGAGGATACGGAGTTTGGGGAATACAGGGCCGGCAAGTAAATCATCCCCATACGTCAATTGACAGCATTTAGGCCGTAAAAAAAACGAACAGGCTTTATAGAGAGCAAAGGGGCTTCAGGCCATCAGGTGAAAAGGCGAGGGTCGAATGCTTATTTTCTGTTATCATCTGCATACTCCAACGAATAGGCATGCGCGCACGGACCCAAAACTCGCACTACTCTTCCGAGACCCCTCGTAATGTATTTTGCGGTGTACATGTCCAGTAGCTGATAAACACAGGGTCGCGTAGGGGTTTCCCGGAAAGTAAGAGGGGGGAGCGGCGTGAGGGGGAAATGGAATACACAACGAACTCTACAAAATCTGTGTGCCGTACCGCCTGCCCCCCTTCGGCTGCTTTTTTGTTATGTTTTAAATATAACCGATAGAATAACGGAATGAAATACTACAGCTGCCTGTGTACCCTTGTGCATGGCGTCCCCACAACACGATCAACCCCGACATTGGCGCAAACGAGTGGCCACTGAAGCAGTTTTTAAACCGACGTCGGATAGGAACGTATTCACGTTCTCACCCCCCCCAGATTTTGAGGCGTATATTTAGTCATTCACTCACATATTTTAGACTCTAATATGTACCAAGATACGTCGTTGCACCAAACGCGCGGTGGCAGAGTCGTTCTCTGTTCGCGTGATCTTTATGCTTGGTGTGGAAGCGTAAAAAGCTCGGCCCATTCCTTTCATCAGCTGACAGCGTGAGCGGAGTGCAGGATTCATAAAATGACAAAAAAAGGCCAAAACGGTACGCAGAAAGTCAGACGGCTCCGTCACAAAGCGATCCTGCGGCACAGAATATCGCAGCAGACGACGCCGTTTACCGGATGTTCTTGCAGACGTCACCGAGAACAGAGGCATCATGGGCCTTCACGCTCGCGCGGCGTTAGGGGGTGCACGAAACGAGGGAGAATCGCAGCTCGGGCGAAAATGCGATGTTTCGATTTCCAATGACTCCATTAATACTCGTCGCTTTAACAGAATTCTTGAAAGAGGTGATTACTGGTATAAATGGTAATACCCATGCACCCGTAAAACCCTTTTGAGGGCCACTAATTGCCTCTTTGAGTGCACCGTACTAGCCAATCTGTCGTATTCATACGCAATGCAATTATTTCACGAAAAGTACAACAAGATCCCAACCAAACGACTCACATCCAACTGTTTAAAATTACTGTTAAACAACATCGCTTTACGAGGCACTGTCACACGAATGATTACTATGTGTTCACACTAACTCAGCAGCCATTGAAGATGTCTTGTAATTTCTTTCGTTTGCCTAAAAAGTATCGCCAGTCACTTGTAAAAGTCCCCGCTCTCCGTCCTAGCCTTTCAAAATGTTTCCAATGTATTACGTTCAAAACCACTAAGAAATAACATTAGGTGTTCTGAGCACCCTATATTCTTGTTAATCTTATTATTGGAGGTACAGTCGAACACGGATATATCGAACACGGGTATATAGAATTATTGTCTATATCGAACTCATAAATTATCCCCTTGAAAATTCTGTGTAAAAGTATAGGAATTCGTACGTTTATATCGAACCGTATTTTTCCCGCCATTGGGTATATCGAACGCCGCGCAAGTTGGAAGGTGCTCTTCGGCGGTCGCTGCACTCCCGATTGAGGTTGAGGAGGATGTCCGACGAATGCGCGGGCATGGCGAAGACTGGCTCGCGTAACTAATCCTCCCTACCGGAACGAATTTGCGCTTGCCCAGTCGGGCCCCGCTGCCGGCCGCCGTAGCGTTAGCGGACGGAGCCTCTCTAGGCACACAAATCCGAACGCTCGGAAAATATGACAGTGCGAGGTAGGCATCGGCCCCGACTGCACACGTCCTTTTTTTTTTTCGGCTGCGTACGTTCCCCGGCTTGCCGAAAAAGAATTTTTTTTTCTCTCTCTCTGGGTCTGTCTTCCCCCGATGTCGTCTCGGGAAAGGGAAGAGGGAACGACGGCGCTGGCGGCCTCCTTCTTTTGCATTTTGCTGCTGTTGCTGCTGTTCGGCGAGTTGTCCCGCACCTTTCGGAGATAACTGTTTCTCTCGGAGATGACCATCGCGAGTGCTTTGTTGGAGTCCGTTCAGAGAGCCTTGGAATTGTTACCTTCAAAGTTCTTATGGTACGTGCGCGCTGTTCTTCTTTTGCGTACGTGTTGTGCATGGTGTACGAAGGCGCAGCGTGCTGCTGGAATTTTCTAGTTGTGCAGCCTCGAGAAGATCGAGACCAGCGTCTTTAATTTCATTTCCACGACGAAGAAGCAGGCCAAGATGAGCGATTTTTTTTTTTCACGGAAATAAAGTGTCCTGATGCGTCGTGAGTGCGTTATTAGTTGTCATTCTTGAATGCGACGATCGTCCGCCATAGGTGAGGTCTCAGAGCCCATATTTTTTATATCAAATTTTTCATATATCGAATTAACTCGCGATCCCCTTGGAGTTCGATATATCCGTGTTCGACTGTATTACCATCACTGGTTCTCCCGTAAATCTGTAGTGATAAAGCCATCGTAGAATCTTACGCTGTACGCTGGTTTCAAACGACCGTACCAAAATGGCGGACCTAGTTACCGGAGTCGCGTGAGATGGCGGGGCGCATTTTGCATAGGGTCTATTCCACCTCAAAGTTATTTCCTCTGTTTGCATTCCCACTCGCTTGGCCTCCCTTGCTCTCTCGAGGCTTGTTGCCTTTGTTTTAAAGCTTCCTTGATTTCCTTGTTCCACCAGCTTCTAGTTTTTTTTTCTTTCCAGTAGTTGCGTTCTTTCGCGTTCCTTATCTTTCCTTGAATGAAACCAATCAGTTCGCTGTATTCCCAATCTTTCGTAGGTTGTCTCTCGATTTCCGTCTCCAGGCTTTTCGCAATATTAGCCATTTGTGATCGTTTAATTTCAAGTCGTGTACCACCGTTTTCTGGTTTTGACCTTCCAGTTTTCCAAAAGTCAATGTTATCCGTTTATGGTCACTTCCTAAGCTGTGGGCACCTATTTCATCTATTTCCATTAGAGTCAACCTTTCATACACTCCTTCTGAAAGGAGGCTGTAGTCTATACTGGACTGCTTTTCCCCTCGTTCCCAAGTAATTTGTCCCTCACTTTTATTCTCTCTGTTTACTACAATAATTATGTTCTTCACACATATTTAGTACGAGTTTGCCGTTGCGGTCTGTGTATCCGTTCAGGTCCTCATCGAGGTGCTGGCATCGAGGCGCCATCTGTCGGCGCTCATTAGCGTCATGATGCAGCACCCGTGGCCAGCAGATCGCAGAGGCCACCAGCATTATCTGAAAGGAAGGCTATAAGGCGTTTGTCGTCCCATTCGGACGTCGGTTCGTAGCGCAGTGTGAAGAGCGCCACGTACCTCCCGTTGCGGCCAGAGTCGTGGGATGGAAACCTGGCGCCGCCGCGTCAATGGCACTCTTTCTGGCGAAGTCACTTCCGTGACGGATATCAGTCCCCAAAAATTTTTATGTGGCCGGCATAAACCACTTTCGTGTTAAAAAAAAAAAAAAAAAATGCTGCGGTGCGTTCCGTCCCGCAGGAACCACGCTTTCACTTTACGTAAATCCAGTTGGTCACGCGGATCCTCCGGCTGCTAATTTGTGGCCATCAGTGTGGTTACGCTAAGCATGGCAGTTAAAGGGGCCCTAAAAGGCGTTTCAAGCACACTAAATGAACTAGCGCAATCGTAAGGTTGGCTGGTCAACGTCAGCTGCGCCAAGTGTAACATTTTTACGAGAAGCGAACCGCTGAAACCTTCGTTGCAAAAATTGTTGCCGCGTTTCCACCCTTTCCTGCATGTTTTTGGGCTACGCCATCTTCCCCTGTACAGTATCGATTCCCCCGTTCTCTCACGAGGTAGGAGACTTGCAATTGGACGGCTTTTTCTCTCACTTCCGGCAAAGAAAGCGTCGTCTGCTCAGCGTGGACGGGTCGCGGGGGCCCCTTTGGTTAATTAGCGCTTCCTGCAGAACTCTTAACAATATCGTTTTCTTCCCTATTTGTATTTTTTTACTCTATTTCCACGCTTCTCGTTCAGACGCGTTGGCTAGGCCGGCGTGACGGGGACACAACGGCGACGCTGACTTCCGAGTTCGCAGAGCGCCTGGTCACATGACGCCGACGGCGACACGAGCACGTCAGAGGATCAAACGTCCGCGTAATGCAATATTACTAAAATATGTTGTTGGCGTGGTGTGACTGGCTTGCTGACCGAAGACGCCGACAAAACCGATCGGCCGAATCGTCGTCGGGAAGCCATCGAGAAGAGCATGCGCCCTGGTAACATTTGTGCTATAATGAATGCGGCTCTTTTATGCTAGTTGAGAGTGTAATAAACATAGTACGGTCCGCGAAGTACACACAACTGCACTCCCGCGCTAATATAGTCCATATTTCGGCTTACGACGATTCGGCCATTCGTAGTTGCAACAACTCGTTTCCCGGAGTTGCAACTGCATATTCGTGTGCGACAAGCGACGCTCGTAGAAAATATAAAAGTAGTTAAGAGCATAAGAGTTAGTAAAGGTTTATTAGACTGTCAAGAATAAATATCGACCTACGTTTTTAGCGGACAGTGCAAAACAAAAGCACGGCGAGCACTATTCCCACGGGCTTTGAAATCGCAGCCGCAGCCGAAGCGATGTGGTTCCTGGATACCAGCTATAAACCACAGTATACTGGTTATTGCCATCGCTTCCCCCGCTGTGGCCTGGTACAGTGGACTAACGCCTTGCTGTCGCACATGAAATTTCGCGGGTTCGAGACCATTTCTTCGTTCTACATGGCATGGTTTGCGAATCGTATGCGTGAATTCAAAACAAAACTTTTTGGTTGAACTTGGAAACTACCGTACCAAGCGTCAATGCACCGTTTAGGTCATAAGCACGATTTGTTCAGTGTTAAGCTCGTGGTTCGTATATATAAAAATGCAATTGTATTTTCAGAGATATATCTTGCGAAGTCGATGTGTCTTTATATAGAATAAGCATGGTTTCCTCCCATCCACTTAAACAAGACACAAGGTAGGCTGGGGGGAGGATACGGAGTTTGGGGAATACAGGGCCGGCAAGAAATCATCCCCATACGTCAATTGACAGCATTTAGGCCGTAAAAAAAACGAACAGGCTTTATAGAGAGCAAAGGGGCTTCAGGCCATCAGGTGAAAAGGCGAGGGTCGAATGCTTATTTTCTGTTATCATCTGCATACTCCAACGAATAGGCATGCGCGCACGGACCCAAAACTCGCACTACTCTTCCGAGACCCCTCGTAATGTATTTTGCGGTGTACATGTCCAGTAGCTGATAAACACAGGGTCGCGTAGGGGTTTCCCGGAAAGTAAGAGGGGGGAGCGGCGTGAGGGGGAAATGGAATACACAACGAACTCTACAAAATCTGTGTGCCGTACCGCCTGCCCCCTTCGGCTGCTTTTTTGTTATGTTTTAAATATAACCGATAGAATAACGGAATGAAATACTACAGCTGCCTGTGTACCCTTGTGCATGGCGTCCCCACAACACGATCAACCCCGACATTGGCGCAAACGAGTGGCCACTGAAGCAGTTTTTAAACCGACGTCGGATAGGAACGTATTCACGTTCTCACCCCCCCCAGATTTTGAGGCGTATATTTAGTCATTCACTCACATATTTTAGACTCAATATGTCCCAAAACAGTTTTGCCCAAACGCGCGGTGGCAGGTCGTTCTCTGTTCGCGTGATCTTTATGCTTGGTGTGGAAGCGTAAAAAGCTCGGCCCATTCCTTTCATCAGCTGACAGCGTGAGCGGAGTGCAGGATTCATAAAATGAAAAAAAAAGGGCCCAAAAACGGTACGCAGAAAGTCAGACGGCTCCGTCACAAAGCGATCCTGCGGCACAGAATATCGCAGCAGACGACGCCGTTTACCGGATGTTCTTGCAGACGTCACCGAGAACAGAGGCATCATGGGCCTTCACGCTCGCGCGGCGTTAGGGGGTGCACGAAACGAGGGAGAATCGCAGCTCGGGCGAAAATGCGATGTTTCGATTTCCAATGACTCCATTAATACTCGTCGCTTTAACAGAATTCTTGAAAGAGGTGATTACTGGTATAAATGGTAATACCCATGCACCCGTAAAACCCTTTTGAGGGCCACTAATTGCCTCTTTGAGTGCACCGTACTAGCCAATCTGTCGTATTCATACGCAATGCAATTATTTCACGAAAAGTACAACAAGATCCCAACCAAACGACTCACATCCAACTGTTTAAAATTACTGTTAAACAACATCGCTTTACGAGGCACTGTCACACGAATGATTACTATGTGTTCACACTAACTCAGCAGCCATTGAAGATGTCTTGTAATTTCTTTCGTTTGCCTAAAAAGTATCGCCAGTCACTTGTAAAAGTCCCCGCTCTCCGTCCTAGCCTTTCAAAATGTTTCCAATGTATTACGTTCAAAACCACTAAGAAATAACATTAGGTGTTCTGAGCACCCTATATTCTTGTTAATCTTATTATTTGGGGGTACAGTCGAACACGGATATATCGAACACGGGTATATAGAATTTTTGTCTATATCGAACTCATAAATTATCCCCTTGAAAATTCTGTGTAAAAGTATAGGAATTCGTACGTTTATATCGAACCGTATTTTTCCCGCCATTGGGTATATCGAACGCCGCGCAAGTTGGAAGGTGCTCTTCGGCGGTCGCTGCACTCCCGATTGGGTTGAGGAGGATGTCGACGAATGCGCGGGCATGGCGAAGACTGGCTCGCGTAACTAATCCCCCCTACCGGGAAAGAATTTGCGCTTGCCCAGTCGGGCCCCGCTGCCGGGCCCCCGTAGCGTTAGCGGACGGAGCCTCTCTAGGCACACAAATCCGAACGCTCGGAAAATATGACAGTGCGAGGTAGGCATCGGCCCGACTGCACACGTCCTTTTTTTTTTTTTTGGCTGCGTACGTTCCCCGGCTTGCCGAAAAAGAATTTTTTTTTTTCTCTCTCTGGGTCTGTCTTCCCCCCATGTCGTCTCGGGAAAGGGGAAAAGGGAACGACGGCGCTGGCGGCCTCCTTCTTTTGCATTTTGCTGCTGTTGCTGCTGTTCGGCGAGTTGTCCCGCACCTTTCGGAGATAACTGTTTCTCTCGGAGATGACCATCGCGAGGCTTTGTTGGAGTCCGTTCAGAGAGCCTTGGGAAATTTTTACCTTCAAAGTTCTTATGGTACGTGGCGCTGTTCTTCTTTTGCGTACGTGTTGTGCATGGTGTACGAAGGCGCAGCGTGTGCTGGAATTTTCTAGTTGTGCAGCCTCGAGAAGATCGAGACCAGCGTTTTTAAATTTTATTTCCACGACGAAGAAGCAGGCCAAGATGAGCGATTTTTTTTTTACGGAAATAAAGGTCCTGATGCGTCGTGAGTGCGTTATTAGTTGTCATTCTTGAATGCGACGATCGTCCGCCATAGGTGAGGTCTCAGAGCCCATATTTTTTATATCAAATTTTTCATATATCGAATTAACTCGCGATCCCCTTGGAGTTCGATATATCCGTGTTCGACTGTATTACCATCACTGGTTCTCCCGTAAATCTGTAGTGATAAAGCCATCGTAGAATCTTACGCTGTACGCTGGTTTAGCAGACATTGAGCATACAGTAGTAATTCTGTACACCTTTGTGGTTTATTACACATTAATTTGCAAAAACCAAGGGTTTCTTGTGAGGTTTGCAAAAGAAAACAATTGGCCAAATAAATTTGTTTAAAACCAGCTGCGCATTATAAGTGCTTTGTCAAATGATTGTTAATATTTGCACACTTTTTTATTTATAATATTTTTATAATAATTCACGTGCTTTCTAGTTTCTAAACTGCAGCACTTATATAAAAGTGGCGCATAATGCCAATAGTAGGCGTATACATTGCATGGTTATGCTCTATCGGAAAATCAAGCTTGAATTGCGGTAATTTAGGTATGTTAAGCGGTGTACGTTGTGACAAGGTATGCGAAAGAATCAACAACTTTGGTGTACGTTTGACAGAAGTGAGGCAATAAGGTAACTGCCAATGATGAGAAAAATGGTGCTGAAGTGTTTAGCTTCGCGAAATGTGGATACCCATACTGCGAGGATTGTTTCACAAGTTATTTTTTTAAAGACGATAGTCTTTCTTGGGCTACTAAACCCAGAAATTTTGGTCTGTCTGTCTGTCTGTCTGTCTGTCTGTCTGTCTGTCTGTCTGTCTGTCTGTCTGTCTCTCTGTCTGTGTCTGTTTGTGACTCGATTCAGCCACCCGGCCAAAGTAAAACAAGGCTGCGGAAGAGTTTTATAGAGTCACAGCTAAATCTACCCATCTAAGTTCGGTGTAAACACTTGTCAACATTGTTGGGAAAAACAAGGCATTGCGGAAATATAAGACAACATATTTAAAGCAGAAGTGATATTGCAGTGTTCTTTTATAAAAAAATCATACATGCTTCATTTTCGCGAAATTAAATACTTCATCAACTGCAGAAAAAAATTCACTCCACCGAAGCCTGCTTTCGCCCTCGCCACTATAGCTTCTGGAGCCATTTTACGAAATCAACCAGCAACAGTTACGAAAGGTTTCACTAGATAGGTTCCACGTTCTGCTTGGAACGGACGAGGAGTAGGGCAACGTAGTTCTATCAACGTTGAAGCAGGGCACCTCGATTCATGCGCGTCTCCGCCGTACGGCAGCGTTGGCATCGAGACACCCGGCCTGGAGGGAGGAGGAGAAATGCCGTTAATGATGAGGAGAGCTGTGGAACGCGGTAATATTTAAAAATAATTTAAGCAAACCTTTAGCGTCCTTACCTTGGGAGGAGCGCGACGCAAGAGGAACAACAGAAAGGTGGGCGGGAAAGCGAAGGGAGGCATTTACTTGGCAAAAGTCGATAAAGCCTGTCGTCTTTTATCGACATTTGCAACGAAAGTAGCAGATACGCGGCCAATTGTTTTTATTTTTGCTCTGGTTTAGCTGCGCCATTTAGAGAATGTTTTCGCAACCGTGATTTTAGAGCCCTTCCATTTACCCTGTATGTGAAGTACTACTTAGTGTGTAAGGCTGCCCAAGGATCTGCGTCATGCATTCAGTCTGCAGGCAAATATTTCTTGCGGTCACCTTCATAGTGCTTTGGCTTTCGGAATTACATAGCTTCATTCGAGTAACTGCTCGGTAGCCACCCCAGCAAAGGCAAGCGCATTGCAGCACAACACCCTCCGGCCTGTAAAGAGAGTCTTATACTCCACTGCCAGCTTGTTGAACTCTGAGCTATGTATCAATTTGCCGACTTAGCAGCAACAATTGTGCAATATGTGCCGCCGCATTGGTTTAGGTCGTAAGTCAGGTATTCGAGTTTAACCGTGCCATCCGGCCCGCAAGCACAAAGTACGGCTAATACTATGAGTACTTTTGCAAGGGGTGCACATTGAAGACGCTGAACCTCTTGGCGGGGCGTTGGACACAACCTCCTACGGTTAGGTCCAAAGTTACACATACAACATGTGGGCTATACTGCATTTCAGGCAGCGTCGTGTTCATTGTCCGTAGAACTGCGGCTACCCCCCGCACGGGGCACCTTGGGTAATCTTTGTGACGGTGAGTAGCGACGCCGCATACCCCGAGCTTTCATACTTAAGCTGTTACCTACCGTGGCGCGAAGTTAGAGGTGAAGGGTTAGCAGCCGCCAACGGTGTCCATCGGAATCTTGGTCAAGTTCTGGTGGGCGGGATCTGTGTCTGTTTATCCGGCTCCGGGACCTTGCTTAGAATGAGGGTAAGCTCAGTAGACTTAATACCCCGCACCCTGGTTCACATTATTTGTCAAATGTCCCCTTCCAAATGATCCTGCCCGAATGGGGCCTGCAGCAATGCAATCTTCAAACGTCGACCCAACACGAAGTATAACACCCTGGACAACTTACTCGCTTCTGGTGATACAATCTAAAAACAAGTAATCTCCAGTTACCGGCAAGTTGGTCTGCTTAATTGCTAAATTCATTGATAGTGTAGTTGGTGCGAGGTACAAGGGAAAGTTGACATCAGGGGATGTGCATTTTGAATTATCTATTAAAAAACAATCCCACACTCTTTTGAAGCAGACCAACTTACTTGACCTTTAAATAACTATAACACCACATCACAGCCTTAACAACTCGCAGGGCGTTATTTCCTAGATGGACCTGCTTAATGAAACTGGCTGACCTCCCCGAGGGCATGCGTGACCAGGGTGTTACTGCCGTAACAAGAGTAATAATCAGACGTGATGGAAAGGAGGTAAAATCAAAAGGTGCGGTCCTGCTGTTTGACCGAAGTGCCCTACCGGAGTCCGTCACTGAGGGCTTTCTTCGTTGCAACGTCCGACCTTACGTACCGACCCCACGCCGCTGTTTCAAATGCCAGTGCTATGGGCACAACTGCTGCGGGAAATGACATGCGCGAAGTGCGCCGTACATGATAACACCACTGAGTATTGTGCTACCACAGAATTGAAGTGTGCCAACTGTGCACAACCCCATGCTGCAAACTCTCGGTCATTCAAAGCAGAGAAAGAGATCATAAAACGGAAGGTCACCCAGAATATTACGTATCTGGAAGCAGTACAAAAACACTCGATGTTTTCACGAAGGCATACCGACGCACATAACCGGGGGGCAGAGAGGCGTCTTGTCACGGCGGCCACCCAGTACTGCGAAGCAGACTTGGTGCCGTCCCAGCACCCGCCCCCCCCCCCTTCCCCCCATGCTGCCCAAGTCAGCCCAATAAGTCGACACGACACCTGTGGTGGCCACCGGGTTGTGTCGCCCGCAGAAGTCAGAAGTGGCGGTTCTGCCGTTACTCCTCATCTTCCGGCTGCCAAAAATCAGCCAGCCATGGACGTAGATGTGGTGGGCCCCACGACCTCTCCTGCGTCCGACAAACAAGGGTCGGTTATGGTAAGCTTTCCTGCTCACATCTCAAACACATCCAAAGGTGGATGCCGCAAGGACTCCATCTTGTCATTTTCACAACCCTCAGACGATGACATGGACCGTCTCGGCCAGTGGCGGCAAGAGAACAACGCATCATGGCAGGGCGCGGCAAAAAGCCACCAGCCGCCCGTGTCACAGGCCCAAGTCAAAGCTGAGTGCGGTAGTTGATACATTCAGCCGTAGTCCTCACCTGCACATGACAAAATCTTCTCTCAACAGTTACAGGGACTACAGGGGTCTTACTAAAAACCTAGATGACATATATGAAATCCTACACACAACGGAAACAGCCGTCTTATGTTTATAAGAGACACATTTGAACCCCAAGCACATAAACTTCCTAAACC
Source organism: Haemaphysalis longicornis (assembly GCA_013339765.2). NCBI lineage: Eukaryota > Metazoa > Arthropoda > Arachnida > Ixodida > Ixodidae > Haemaphysalis > Haemaphysalis longicornis. The sequence continues at coordinate 32,466,457 of CM023448.1, read as the reverse complement.
AATACCCAGTATTTAGGAGACCAGATAGCCGCACGCAATCCTCTGGTGGCGTATACTCACGCAAAAATATGTCCCTTGCCAATCTCTTTAGTTGCACACCGCCCTAGAAGCGGTTTCTGTAACGGCAATCATTTTCAACAGGTTAACAACCATTTGCTAACTATACATTCCTCCAGAATATCGATTTCCAACTCCGAATTTGAATCCCATATAGATGAGCTACCAGAATCTTCCATACTATTAGGTGACCCGAATGCACATAACCCACTATGGGGATCTGAATGCACATATTCCCGCAGCCGCTTGACAGAAAAATTCCTTTTGTCATCCTGAGCTTGCCTCTTTAACAAAAACAGCCGACATATTACAACACAACACACAACACGTACTCACACACAGACCTGGAAAATGGCTCTCCAGTCCTCTTTCCGTCTATGGAATGGCGAGCACACATAGACCTGGAAAGTTGCTCTCCAGTCCTCTTTCCGTCTGTGGAATGGGGGGTGGACGATAACCCTTATGATAGCGACCACTTCCCAGTCGCCTTGAAAAGCATTTACAAAAGCCCTAACAGTTCCATTTATCATAAAAGGTTTAAGGAATCTGGTGCATATTGGTTGAAATTTAAACAATTATTTCAGCTTTGACACACATCTTTAAAGGGACACTGAAGTGATTTGTAAACAATGCGGGATTACGAGCGCAAATTGTAGTCCGAGTCCCTAGGCCCTGGTTTCGACCACTCTGAGCGCGGTTTACGCGAATTTATTTAGTAGAAAAATCAATTCGAAAATGCTGTCCTCCTCTCTTTACGCTCGCCCATTTCTGTGGCGTTTTTCGTGTGACGTCAGCAGGAGAGGAGCTGGCAATTGGCTGCGCTACTGCAACTGCTCGCCGACTTCCGCGACCGAGTCAGTCGGCCCAGCGTTTAGTCCGCCGGCCGCCGAAGGGTCGTCGCAAGTTCGCTCGATCAGTTGAAACTAAGCCACAACACTTTGGGAATGGACGAATGTCCTTTCTTTACTTCGTTAGTTTGTACACTGTATCTAGCTCCAACTCAAGGTCGCTTCACACAAGCGCTGCACAAGCGCACATGCGACGCTTCGCTGACTGTACGCCAGTAGGAAAATTATAGGCCTCTTGAAGGGGGAGAAGAGTCAGCGAAGTCAATATAGGTACTAAGGAAATAAATCAACTGATATTTTATCGTACAGCGCAAAACTAGGGTGCGGGAAGCACCTTTTTGCGCTGGGCGAACAAGCACAGCGGGTCAGCATCACGACTACGCATCTGCGACGCTTTTCCGTCTACGAAATGCATATGCTAGACGTGAGCTATTGTGGAAACTCGGGGGATGCTTACTGCAACGAGCGCAAATACAACAAATAGTCACCTAAGCTGCTTTGAAATACTAAAACTAAAAAAAAGTGTAAACTGGTTATACATTATATAGCTTATATTTCCAATTATCGCATCGCCTACCCCCGGAGTCTGGAAGAAGAAGAAGACGCCGTTCCGAACGGCTGTGTTTTTCTATGCTCTCTGCTGGGAACAGCGCATCGGCCTTGTGCCGAGGTTCTACTTCGTCCGGAAGTGACATGGATAACTACAAGATCATTCTTCCCCGTCTCCCAACCGGTAATGTTGTCCTGAACACCGTTTTCCTGCATGCGGACTTGAAAGGCCGTCCATACCGTGCTCCTGACTTTAGGGATGCCCTGGCTCGCGTGATAAACCTTCGTGACGTAGTGTGCATTGGTCAATACCAAATGAGTCACGTGTGGATGCTTACTTGCGCCTCGAGCGCCGTGAAGCACAAGTTAGTTCAGCTTGAGCACATCACCGTCAAGGGACTCAAGTGTATGGTGTTTGACCCGGACACAAGGAACATCAAAATGAAGTTACTTTGGGTGCCACGTCACATGGAGAACCGTCGGATTACAGAAGCTCTTGAGCCATTTGGGACTACCCAATCCGTCGTCCGCGAAAATGTGGCGGTGTCCAGGTATGGACCACATGGGAAACTGGAGCTCGGGAAGTGTCCCTTATACTTAAGGACGGCGTCTCTGTCGCAGAGGTGCCGCATATGATGGACATTTATGGAAGCCAGTGCCTTGTTCTGATTCCTGGTCGGCCACCTCTTTGTCTGCGTTGCAGCAGGATTGGACATGTGCGGAGACAATGCCGAACACCCCGGTGCAGCGAGTGTAGGCGATATGGTCACACCGCTGAGAGATGCGTCATGACGTACGCTGACAAGCTCCGCCAAGGTCAGGAACCATCGACGGATGAGGACCTCTCCGCCCCATGTAATGGACGGTCACGGAGGTCGTTGATGCGACAGGGGAGATTAGCCAGTCGATGCCGTCGGAAAACATGACGGCTGTGCCCACGGCTCCTTCAGCAGGAGAAAACAAGGATATGTGTCCACCTCCAGTGTCCCCAGATCGTGAGCAGGATGGGGGCTCCCATCACAGCCAGTCTAAGGCAACGTCATGCGACCAGCAGCAGGAAGAGCAAATGGACACGCATCTACTGCCTCCAAATGACGCGGTGGGTGACGACCACACTGTAGTGCCCCTTCCGGCAAGCGATAGCGATCGCAGCGACATGTCTTCTGGGGATATCGACGATGGCGATGTTTCATACCCATCGTGGGCGGATGCCTCGGTACTGCCTGAGGACGTTTCGGGTGCCAGCAGTGGACCGATAAAAAGACCAGCTCCAGCTGACAGCGAAAACAAAGCATCCAGTGCCGGCAAAAAGCAGGCGTCCACTGTTTTGGACCATGCCGACACGGCCACCGGGGTTAGTGGAGGCGTGCCGCTGGCCGGCTCCAAGAAGCAAGTTAAGCCTCAATTGTCCAAGGCCAGCCGCAAGGGTGGTTCAGCTGGAGGAAGAATTACGTAAGCTGCTCCAACGGGATGGCAAGTGTCACGGCATTGCACGCTGCCACACTTAATGTGCGAGGACTCAGGAACAGGAGAAGACAGTATCAGCTCTTACGTCTCCTAAAACGGATGGACGTAAGCATCGCCGCTATTCAGGAGACAAAGCTTTGCGGTGATGAGGACACAGCGGCCGCATTAGAGCCCTTTTTAGAACATTATAATGCGTGCGTCACTCATTCCTCAGGCTTGTCTGGCGGATGTTTCCTCTTCATCAGCAAGCAAGTAGGGTTTTCTTGTCTCTCCTGCACTGTAGATACTTCAGGGCGTTTGATTTGCTGTGACCTTGTTCTTGGGGGTGTTGAATGGCGTATCATTTGCCTCTATGCACCAGTTAATTGTCGAGACCGTGATACCTTTTTCTTGTCGCTGGGGCAGTTCCTCCGAACACAACGAAAGCTTCTCTTTATGGGCGATTTCAACTGCGTCTGCAGTGAGCATGATCGTTCAAGGCCAGCTGCGCGCTATGACCGCAGTGCAGCCACACTGGCCGATTTAGTGCACGAGCATGGTCTTGTTGATGTCGGTCAGATGAAAGGAAGTGCAGTGCACTTTACTCATTTTCAGTGCAGTTCAAATGCTCGCCTTGACAGGATATATATATCAGCAGAGGAAGTTTCTGGTGTTTCGGACTATAATGTACGTCCAATATTTTTTACTGACCACTGTATGGTCTCAATCTACTTCGGTAGGTCAAGACCACGTAACAAGCCGACTCAATGGGATCTGTGGAAACTTAATACCTCTCTACTGGCTGACGAAATTTTTTGCAAAAGGGTATCTGATTGCTTACACCATATTCTAAACACTCCCGAACTATCTCTTTATCAAAATGGGATCTCTTTAAACAGGAAATTAGGAATGACGCAATAGAGGAGTCAGCTCGGCTTTCGTTTTTAAAACGCTTTTATGTACGTGAACTTTCCCGTACATTGGTGGCGCTTCACGAACTGGAAGCAGTCAATGCGGGATCAACTTTGGAAGAAATTGGGATTGTTAAAGGACAATTGCAAAAATATGTAACTGAAAAGTATCATGGTGCCTTAATTCGGTCCAGAACTGAAAGATTCTTTGATAGTTATCCTTCTCGCCGGTGTCTTAGTGATGAGCGCCAATCCGCACTTGCAAAGGAGATAATTGAAATTTACTATAACGGTGTTAGGTATACTGAAGCTAAAGAAATAGTCAGTGCTTTCCACACACATTACAGCACGTTATTTGGGGGGGTCCAGAATTAATACTCAGCAATTAAAGTTCCATTCCCTCATTGACTTACTCCCAGGCTTACAGAGGACGAGTGCATGATGGTGTCAGGGCCTATTACACTGGAGGAAGTTAAGGATGCTATCTCCGCGCTTAAGACTAACAAGACCCCAGGGCCAGATGGCCTTGGTGGGGAGTTCTATCAAAAGTTTTCTGGTATCCTTGCTCCAGTTCTCTTGGACGTATTTACGGCTGCCTATGATCATAATATCCTTGCCGCCAACCTTTTATTCAGGACACACGGTGCTAATCCCCAAAACTGCGGATGCAGAAAAACTAAGGTATGTAGAGGGTTACCGACCAATCTCCCTCTGCAACGTTGACTACAAAATTTTGCAAAAATTTTATCTAGGCGCCTTCAATTTGTAATCACTAGTTTAGTGGGATCCCACCAAACTTGCGGTATTCGGGGTAGGAGTATTCACACAAATATTCATATCGCTCGTTCTGTCTTGGAGTGCGTGTCCGATTCGGTAGATCAGGTGGCCCTAATACAAATTGACCTTGCGAAAGCTTTTGATCGGGTTTCTCATGATTTCTTATTCGCACTTCTGGCAGCAGTCAACTTAGGTGATGTGTTATATAAGGGCATCAAGCTGTGCTATGATCGGTGCAGTACACAGCTTATCGTCAATCGGTATTCTGTCTGAGCGATTGCGATCAAGTCGTCTGTCAGACAAGTGCTGCCCCCTGTCACCATTGCTGTTTGCATGTACCTCGAGCCTCTTTGTCTCAGCATTCAGCAGAGTCAAAGAGTAAAGGTTTTCGCTTACAATCGTGCGAAGTTAAGGTGCTTGCTTATGCAGATGATATAGCGTATTTTTGTGCTGACAAAAGGAGTGTCCAGGAGCCCTTACAAGTGACTAAGCCGTTCTGCGATGTGTCTGGAGCGGATGTTAATATGGAAAAAACTAAGGGATTTGGATCGGACAATGGGGAACAAAACCATCTACATTCGCTGGTATTATTTGGGATAGCGCCCCACTTCAGTACCCTCGGCGTGCCGTTACATCAAATACGGAACACAGGGCCTCATTGGTCATCAGCGCTCACGCAGGTTAAGCGCGCATCGCAGGCATGGAATGGGCGAGGACCTCTCTGTGTTGCACGTGCAAGAGTGTGTAACGTCTTCCTTGCCACAAAGCTCCTTTATGTGCTTCAGTGCATTCATCTGTGCGCGAGCAAAGTTCAGGCCCTACATAGAGTTTTTGCAACATTTGTTGTGGGGCTTCAATGGGAACCTATGCGCAGGGACACTTGTTTCTTCCTTTAAAGGCAGGGGGTGTTGGGCTCATGCATTTGTTTGTGCCACCAACTGTGGTCTCGTGTTTTCTTATACAAATTGGTTGATCACCCACTTTTACTGACTGTACTTCAGGCAGCGCATAAGTTTCGCATTTGCCTTTTTTTGCTTGTATGTACGGGCGAGGTCAATACGAAGCCTCCATGGGGATTTCTCAAAGAGGGTCGTGGAGTCATTTAACTTTCTTACCGCGCGGTTTTTCCTTGGAATATCTGTTCAGCATGTCAAGGAAAACTATGACGAAACACTCTTATTGAAAGTCTATTCCCGGTGCCTGTTTATCGCCAGCCTTACTTAGGCCACCAGAAAAGCAATGTTTAAAACGCGTAATGAGGCATGTGTATCCGCCAAATGCAAAAACATTTTTCTTCAAGCTTCATTCTTCCACACTCCCAGTTAAGACAGGCTGCGCGAAAAAGGAATGTCTATTCCTTGGTCGGACAATGTCGCCTCTGTAATCAACCAGAGACAATTGATCATTGTTTGTGTTGTGCCGGGACGCTGTGTTCCTTCTCGGACGTTTTGCAGCGGACACTAAAAAGGACATCGACATTCACCCCGTACACCATTCGCTTCCTGCCATTTGAAGATGTTAATCGGGTGCCATATGACGTTTTTTCGTTCTCCTAGGATTGTTTAGCTTGTGGAAGTGCCGTATGACTGATCGGCATGCGGAACCCCCCCTAGGCCGACCAAGTGCATTTTTCGGGAACAGGCGGCGTTGGTGCGGAGCGTTTATGCTGCGCGAGTGATCCACCAGAGTGGCTGCCTCTTTTGATGCGTGCGTCTTGCTTTGCCTGAGTTTTGATCTTTGTTCGACTGTTCTGTTAGTGCTTAAATTGTGTGTTAAGTGTCTCGTCTTTTGAAGTTTTCTAACATTTCCATGCATTAAAGAAAAAAAAAGACCCTCCGTAGTCTAGTGGTCTGGAGTGCTAGGTATGTCACCCGAATTGTTTTGCCAGTCACAAGTTCGAATCCCCGCGGGTACATGCTTTTTTTTTATAAGTTTCTCTTTTTCGTTTTTCGCCGATGTTTTCTATACTACGTTCACCTTTTTTGGGGTCGCAACGTCCATTGCTCCACCAACTAGTCCACAGAACTCGCGCAGGCTGGCACTGGCGCGCTAGCGAGTTCTCGTTGGCGTGCTGTTGCCATATGCACCGACTGCATGCAGGCAGTGGGTCCAGGCCAGAATCAACAGACCCTTGGACTGGTGCGAACACGCTTTTTACGATACAGGCATGAGTGAGGCAAGCTCCAAATATGGGGGAAAAGCGCATGCATTTGAGCGTCTGCGGGGATGCGGAGGGCGTTCATGCACTGCGTAGGGCTCAGCCAATGAATGCTACGATTCCAAGCCGTCCTGGGAGGCTTATCTTATGCATTTTACAGTTCGACAACATGGCAGAAGCGCGGTACTACGATTACTGTGATATTGAGAATGCCCATCCAACGATGCCATCGGATGTCAAACATGTTGTTTTACAGAACCGAAACCGAAACCGAAACTTGTTTGATTGCTAACCTTGGGCATCGTCCAATCACGGTGCCCCCCTCCTCCCAACGTCACAGCTTAGTTGGTGCGGCCGCCGCAAACCGCGCATGGTAGTTTTTCTTCTTTCGCGCTTTATAAAATAATTATCGATTAGTCAACCGGATAAACGATGAAAAGTGTGCTAATTTGAGCCAGTCTACGCAGTGCAAGCAAAAACGGGAGCTTGAAAAATTCACTTCAGTGTCCCTTTAAGCCGTTTGGGCATTGACGAAGCCTGTGAACTAGTTACAGCACATATTCGTCATGCTGCCGAGTGCTGAATTCCTCAAACATCTGGTGCCATACCTCACACTAGGATGTCGTGGTGAAATGAGGAGTGTAGGCATGCACGACAGGCTCAAAATAAGGCGTGGGGTATCTTTCGCGGGTATCCAACATCAAACTTTATTTCCTTCAAACATGCGAAAGCACGTGGAGGGCACGTTCGCCAGCAAGCTAAAAGGGAGAGCTGGCGCTCTTTTGTACCCTCTATCAATTTACACAAAGTGAAAAGCACAGTATGGGACAGAATTAAAATGTATAATGGGCGGAAAACACTCAGCCTACCCTTGGTAAGCGGTGCAGGCGACACTCTGGAGGAACAGGCAAACACACTGGCAAAACACTACTCATGTGTATCAAGTTGAACTCATTATACGAATGCATGCATTCTTACGACAGAAAACCGCTATGGAGGAAAAAACGATTCGTGATAACAAAATATCTGATCAACCATACAACACGGAATTTTCTGTAACAGAGCTTTTGGTCGCCTTGGGAATATGTAAGGCTTCACCGCCTGTTGCAGATAGCGTATCCTACACAATGATTGAGCATCTGCATCAAAAACACTCCAAACGCTCTTGCACTTGTTTAACAAAATTTGGGTGGCAGGATACTTTACGAGGGTTTGGAGAGAAGCAGTTGTAGTTGCCGTATTAAAAGAGGGGAAAGATGCCTTACTATCTGCCATTTACCAACCAATAGCTCTGACAAGTTTACTAGGAGGCGGAGGAGGAAAAACTTTATTGTGTGCCTGGTGATGTGGGAGTAACTCCTCAGTCCAGGAGACCATGGGACGACCTCGCTGTCTCAGCCCTGGACAGCAGGGGTTGCTGTGCATCCAAGCCGGCGCTAGTCGTCAGGTTCTCCCTCAGCTCAGGGAGGGGAAGGGAAGTGGGTAAAGGTGGGAGGGCTGGGTTGTGTGCACATCCCAATAGCATGTGTATGAGGGTACATGGATAAGGGCAGAATTTACATGTGGCAGGGTATTGGGTGGGGTACATCCCACGTAGCCAAGTTGGGTGAGGAAAGGTGTTTTTTGAAGCCTCCGGAGTATTACTTCTTCTGTTTTAGTAAGCTGCGGGTGAGGAGGGGGAAAATGTGGTCTTGATGTGCGGTAATGTTGGGTGATGTCTTGAAATGTGAGCAGGGGAACGAGACTTGGTGTTTCCTCAGATGCCTGGGAGGAGAGTTCGCAAGCTTGTCTATGGGCAAAATTATTGCCCGTTAGTGAGGAGTGCCCCGGGGTTCACACAGTGTCGATCTTCTTGTTGGGGGCGTATTGATCCAGGAGGTTCCACGTAGTTGAGCTAGAATACTGTCTGATCGTTCCGTGTATTGGCCTGGATTGTAACACCAAGTATCTTGAGTGAAGGCCTTGGATATATAAGCTGACCATCGAAGTTAATTTGAACTGATTCTTTATTGAATGCTGGGGGGGGGGGGGGGGGGGAGGGCGGGGGCTTTTCCGTACAATCGTGAGGTAAGATTTTTGAGGGGAACACCGAAGGCCAATTGATGAAGCATATTGTTTCACAGTGTCAGTGGCTTTTTGAAGGGTATCTTGAATTTCACCTAGAGAACCCGTGTCAGTCCAAATGGTAATGTTATCCGTATACAGTGCGTGATGAACACGGGGAATGGCTTTAAGGTGATGAGGGAGGTCCAGGAGAGCGATGTTAAAAAGCAAAGGTGAAAGAACTGAACCTTGAGGAGTGCCTCGATCTCCTAGGGTGATTGGATCAGATTTCACATCGCCTGCTTTTAGGATCGACTGTCTGTGGGTGAGAAAATCGGCAATGTAGGAGTAAGTACGCAAGTCGCAGCCTGTTTCGTTGAGACGGAAGAGGATGGCAGAATCAGAGACGTTACCGAAGGCTCCCTTTAAGTCCAATGAAAGAATTGCACGAGGTGAATTTCGGGAGGCTGGTATAAGAATTTCTTCCTTTATGCGAAGAAAAATGTCTTGCGTGCACAGATGTTTTATGAAGCCGCACATTGTATTTGGGATGAGATCCTTAGCTTCTAGGTAGGGTTGTAGACGTCGGAGTAACATGCGCCCCACCAATTTACCCACTTAAAGAAATAGGACGAAGGTTGTCCAGGTGGGGGGACTTGTTAGGCTTCGGGATATAGCGGATCTCTGCTGTTTTACATTGTGGAGGAAGTTTTCCTAGATTTCCAATGGGCGTTAATATGCTATCGAAAAAATGAAAAATAAGAATTCAATGCAATTTCCTGAATATAATGGTATCCTGGACAGTTTTCAGGCTCGTTTTCGATCAGATAAAAGCACAACTGACCAGGTAGTTGCCTTTTAGTCGTAGTCAAATATACTTTCATTCACAAACCACACTCTTTTTGACGATACAACTTGGTGCCATGGCATACTGCTTGTTCTCAAGGAATTGGGGGTGTCAGGACACATGCTAAACACCATTGAAAGTTATTTGTCACTGCTAACATTTAGGGTAAGAGTAGGGACTGTGGCATCAAGAACATACATACAAGAAAATGGTGTTCCTCAGGGTGGTGTATTAAGTTGCACTTTGTTTATAATTAAAATAAGTGCGCTTGGGAAGTCGTTGCACCCTCAATCTCCTGCTCAATGTATGTTGACGACGTCCAGATTAGCTTTAGGTTACGCAACCTGACCATATATGAAATGCAGATGCAGTTAGGCGTGAACAGGCTTGCAAACTGGACGGAAGAAAACGGCTGTAAGCTGAATCCTCAAAAAGTACACGTGTTTTATTGCGAATGCGACTTTTTCTAGCATTTTCAAAGAGGTTGCTGCCCTCGCTGGTGAGGTCGGGACAGATCTTTTCATGCAGCGCGCACCAAGATCCGCAAACGAGTGACGTTGTTTCTCACTTCATTCAAACTGTCTACGCGCCTGTATTGGACAAAGCGGTCATGGACATCCTTCCAAGAATTTCATCTGAGACGCTCGATACATTCCAGGTCATCTCTGTCTCGCCTTTAATCTATTACCTTGTAATTCCACTTCCACAGCTAACCTCACTTGCAGCACCCTTGCAATAACGTATGACTGCACTGCTTGCATCCCACCAACTAAGCCTGAAAAGGCGCTCTGCGTCGGATTCGAATTGTAGTTTGGGAAGAGGAGCCGAGAGACGGAATGTGGCGCGCGTATTCCGTCGACCGCCATGGAGGCACTTGCGCACTGACACTTCTCCCAAAGTTCACGTACTCCTACACGCTTCGGTGACTCTAGCGAGCAGGGTTTCCCCAGCGGAAAGGTGCTTTTTAACTTTTTGCACACAAGAGATTGAAGACAGGGCTTTTACAATTTGCGTTACTGCATACGCACCGCGATATTTTAGTCGACTTAAACAGTGTAATTGAGTAATTGGCTCATGGTGGGGACCACATACTGCTCTTTGTTATATCTCTACTAGAGGAAAACAAACGACGGTCGGCTTATTTTCCTGTCTCCGGCGCGTCTTTTAATGCAGTGTTTTTAGCATTCACATCAGCATTGTATTTAGGAGCTGAGGAATTAATTGAGATATTTGTTTACCCTTCATTTCATTCTGTCATGAGCTGTCATTTGCAACTCAACTCTGTGTGTACTTCATCTAGTTCTTAATAATTTTCCTAAATTGTGTCGTATACCGTACAGTTAAAAGTGGATGTAGCGGACCTCTGCGTAACGAATTCCTGGATTTAACCACGTTTTTATGTTACCCATTGCTAGCCCCAGTGATGCCCATATTTCGGCGACTTCTATGTAATGAAGGCGTTGCAACGGTTAACCTTGGTGTAACAAATTTGCTACGCTGACGAAACCTATTGGCGGTGAGCGCGAACACAGGTGGCGCTGCGAAGCGCGCCTCCGTGACGTCAGCTTAGGGATTCTCGCATTTGTCGTCTGCTTCACTCAGGATCGCTCTCCCTGCTGTTTCTTTGCGCTCGGTCAACGTCTGATGCTTGTCCGTACCAGAATTGGCGTGTGGGTAACTTTTTATCATAATAATAGGCTTAAAATCGCATACACTAGCTCATGGTGTCAATTAAAGTATAGTTTTGGATACCGCTACGGGAGAAACATTGCCAGCGCCACCCCATTCCTTGCGAAGCCGGTCCTGTGCGGAGCGCGAAGAGTCGGAGCTAGGCGTCAGCTTCTCATGTGAGCATTCGAACAAAAGGAACAGTCAGCTGCTAATAACCGAGAACAGCGAAAATGGAAGACCAAAACAAATTCTAGGCCTTCAGGGCTGTCGGCTTTGGCAGAAGGCATCACGATTCCCGGTAATCATATGTAAGGTAAAACAGTTTTTGCAACCTTGCCGAGCGCTCGAACGCGTTTTGTCACATCACTTTACGTTGTCAAGGCATGAAAGTTTGCCGACTGCAAAAACTGTAGGTTGAGTTCCAAATAACCCAGTGTGTATATACGCGCGTGCTGATTCTATACCAGGCATCTAACCAGTATGGAGGTTTATTGAGCAAAACGAGTCACGTCTTCGTTAAATTTATAGTAACACATATATGTTTGTTAAGACCTGGAGGGATATTTCGGAACATTTTGCACAGCCATATCTTCCCGATATTCGGATATGCGTTATAGGAAAACTGCACTCAAGAGGAGGAGGAGGAGTAAGTGGTGGAGGGGAAAACTTTATTTAACAATTAAATCGATCTGGTTAGTGGGACGGGTCCTCAGTCCAGGACAAGAGAGCAAAAGTAATTTTATTCAAATCATAGAACGCCATCCCGAGTAGAATAGGATTTGTTCTTCGCGCCTGGAAGGGTTGAAAAGCAATAAAGAGCTACTTGGAATTCTTCTTCGGTTTCGAGTCTTGTAATATATGCAGGTATACTATTTATTACGTTAGTTAGCGAGCATATCATGCCTTCAACACCGTAATCATGTCATCATTGTTCGAGTTGAGAGTCAGTTCGTTATGATAACGATATAATTACGATAGAAATTCGGAGCACAAAAGCCGCCTTCGAGTACTGTGGACCACGTTGTTCAGGGCGCGTTCGCGGTGGCGTAGCACAAACCTTCTCATTGTATTTGCATGTGAATAAACAAAGCACGCTGCGGATATGCACTTTCTTGCACGCAGCCGTAATGAAAGCCAATTTGTGAAGAAGGCATGTCATACAAAATGAAGGAAATATACACACGACCTTTGTGAGGCTCCCAAACATCCTGAAACCTCCTAATAAGGAGTTGGTGACGGCGCAGAAAAATTAATGCGTTGGGCAGAAAAAAAAAGCAAGAAACATTAATGCGATACAAGACAACAACGAATGAAACAGAAGAAAGCCGCTTTATTTCCTGCTGTGTGATGAGCATGTAGAGGCCGCTGCTTTGTACGTAGTATATTAGACTGTTGAGTCTCCATAGGAGCATCTCAAAAATTCTCCAGGGAAGCCTACGCATTTTGAATACTTATCGAGAAGCTCTGACCGCTGATCCTCGCGAATAAGCAAGAAAGGACGAGTTACACACGATCTTCTGATCGATACTCTGAAGAAAGTTGTTCTCTATCTCTTCGTGCTTTGCAAACTTGTGGGGGATACAGCTTCAAATTATTCAGATGCGTCAGAAGCTGGCAAAATAACCGAGTCGCCAGAAATACGCTTTTTAACGCACTACAGCAACGAAGCGGGCGATTTCTAGCCCAGGCACTGTTGCCCCTCACAAGCGGAGTGTAGCAGACTCTCAGCGGCGCGAATCCCTAAGCTGGCGTCAGAGCCAGGGGGCGCCACTCAAAGATCTCACCGCCAATAATAAGGGTAGCGAATCTGTTTTGCAAGTGCAGGCAGTGTGCACTGCGTGATGAGCCATTGTTTTTCCCACTTTTTTCTGAATTATCGACTGGATAAATGCAGTGATTGAACGAATATTGGCAGCACCGGAAACTACCGTGCGTGTTCACGTGGGATTCCAGTGTCGGTTAGGTGCTGAGCCAACCTGTCGGTGTATAGCCGTGCGCCTTCGCTGCTATCTGTGATGTCGGCTCGTCGGTGAAGATCTCTACCCCAGAAAACGAAAAGTTTTCTCTTTCTAAGGTAAGCTTGCATTTTTAAATGCCGGCTCCACCGGCAAGAAAGAAGAGCATCGCCGCCCGCTACAGAATCCGAGCTAGCACCCCCGGCCCAATTTTTAGTGCGGAAAAGCGCACCAAGTTCGCAAAACGGCGTCCGTTCAGCATTAGCTTGGTCCTTTAAACGAGTGAGGGCACCCAAAAGTGTCAAACGCAGAAGTGATACCTAAGTTGCGTTGGTGGGTACGTGAGTGGGTGACCTTGCTTCTTAGGAGTGCCGTTTAATGACAAAGCTTGTGGGAAAGCAGCAGGCGGAAATCACGCATTTTTGTACCGTGCAATCAATCCATGAAGGGTGAGTTCACCGTAGCAGATGCGTATCGTTTTCATTTCATTTATACTGCAGTCACGCGAGCCGTAACTCGAAACCTGCTTGTAACTAAATCCTGCATGTAACAAAAACTTGCAAATTTTCAACTTCATTATATCCAGATTGAACTGTATAGCGGGTCGAAATTTTTGTTTGCGCGCTTTCTGTGGCGTCGTGGTTTAGTCGGCAGCGCCTTAATTGAACTACAAATTATCACAACGATGTGTACTAACTCTTTCTTGCTTTCTGCGTGACGTTACCTGCCGATATAAAGCTTATATAAAAGAAATTGTAATGCAACGTTGGTCGGGAGATTGTTCTTTTAGCTCTAACTACTACAGCTTGATACTAGAAATCACGGCGGACGGGCTAAGATTTGTCGTAATAATATATAGGCCCACTGCGAGTGAAACTGACTCGTCGCACGTTCACCGTGCGTACATCATTCCTTAGTCTGTTCAGGCAAAACAGCTTTATTATCCAGTGCCATTAACTATTAACCATTATCCAGTGCCTTAAGGTTTGTGTTCTGCAACCCATTCACAACTAGTATGCACACCATACGCAGCGTCGTCGTAGCTCCGTTGACTGAATCGCACTTGCCTGTTTGTCATTATTAGCTCTTACTAAAATTCTTTCAGGCAAATGTACAAGAGTGAAAACAAAGCTTTGTTGGCACTTATGAGCAGTAGAAGTGGTACAAATAGTGCTACTAGTCACGTCAACCCCCAAATGTCCTAAAGTACCGAAATACACCACAGCTCATCGGAGGCAAAGTTACACGACTGATGGACTGGCATGAAATCAGCAGCATCGCAGAAGTCTTGTAATTCGTTTCATTTGCCTGGGAAGGACCACTAGTTTCCCTATACATGCACAAATATCGGTCGCTGCCAGTATGTCGCGAATTCGCGACATACTGAATAAGCTGGCCAGGCAACTCGCGCAACCTTTGCTGCCATCAGCGGCGGCTGTCATGTGTTTGCAGCAGATGTGGTGGTTGCGTTCCAGACATGTAGCGCCATCTGGTATAAGTTGTTGAAAATAAGAACCCAGAATGTCTGTCGGTTGGCGGATAGGGCGAGCCACGTGTGACAGCTTCCACAACGTTTATAGATACTTTTTCAGTTTCGGAACTGCGCCTTCCAAAGCGGGCGCGACTTTACCCTAGGCGCTGAGAGGGCGCTTCGGTCGCGAGTTGCGCTGTGTCGGCGGCTGTGGCGGCGGCTCCGGCGGCAGCGTTGACGGCGTGCGCGGCCGGTCCGCTGGGCTCAAAGTTGCGGCCGCGGTGTAGTTGCGTGTCTGCGCTGCGAGTTCCTTCTTTTCGCTTGCGCTTGTCTTCATCCTTGCGCGAGAAACTTGCATTTTCAGTGCATTCGGTTTGGGATGCTATTGAACAGTGCGGCCGCGGGTGAAAGCATTTCGTGACTCCGTCAACACGCTGTGTTTTCTTTCATGTGCTGGGCTCGGTCCAATGCCGACTTGCTTAATTCGCAGTCGGCTGTACGAGATTTTCCAGCCCACTTCAGCAGTGATGCTTGTGAGGAGGCTGGGCACATGCATCGTGCATGGGGCACATGCTTACGCTCTTTACAAAATGTACAACTGTGAGGAGGAGGACGGAATGTAGCTCCTCATGCTAAAAAACTATTATTAAAACAAAACAGACTAGTGAACAAAAACTAAAATTCTTAATGCTAACGCAATGTAACCAGAAAAGGTACAATTCAAATCTCAATACAAAACTTCCTAATTTATCCAGGATTTTGGGTGGGTTAGCTTTAACCAGCGGAGACAATTTGATTTCTTTGAAACTACAAAGGATACGCGGATGTCCTTCATAAAGAAAGCATGCAGTTGCTGCGCATGGCTATCAGGAAATATTATTCGCGCTGCAACGAATTTGCGCGATTGGCATGGCAAGCGAAATCGTGTTCCCACTTGGCAGCTACTGCTACGTGAAAATTCATTTAAAGTGCTGTCGTTCTTGGCCCCAGCTAAAAATCACTGGGCGTATGCACATCTCCTTGCACAATAGGCCCGTTTCAAATAAATCGCGAACTACGGGAGAGCCGGCATTTGCATGAGGGCGAAGCCGTCCAACAGCGAAAAAAAGTCACGTGACCACCAACCCTACGTAACGTGTTACGCTACGTAGTTTTTTTTTCTGGGGGTTGTATTACATTTGTCTTCCATTCTTCTCTCTCTCTCTCTCTCTCTCTCTCTCTCTCTCTCTCTCTCTCTCTCTCTCTCTCTCGCGCGCGCGCGCGCGTGCGTGTGCACGGCGTTGCACACGCGCTCGCCAAGTCGACGCTCTCATGTGGAGCTGATTATTCTTCTCCGTGCCTGTTCTAGGTTCAAGCGCACCGAGCTTTTCTTGCGCGCTGACATCCCGGCGCTCACATGCGGTTTCAGTTATGTTTTCCTTTCGAGCGGAGCAGGAAGGCAAAAAGCACTTTTTCTAGTTAAGCGCTCCGCACGTTTGCTGTGCGTGCGTGGGTGGGCGCACACATCTGGTAATTGTGTGCATCCTTGGAAGCAAACTACTACAATAAACAGAAGGCAATAAATTTTTTTTGCCCCTTGCAGTGGTTCTTCCAAGTCCACTCCCCCAGAAGAGCATATACGCGTGCTGTAGTCGGCTTAGCTCAAAGTTTCGGCGTATGGTGTCTCTACAAGTTTTTTCCTTTCGTTTGCGTTTTTGTTTACCCCTGGGCGCGAACCTTGCCCTTTCAGTGCGTTCAGTTTGTGACGCTATTGAACAGTGCCGATTTCACCGAGGATTTCGTTGACTCCGTCAACACGCTGTGGTTTCTTTGATGAAACTGAAAGCGCAAAATAGACACGGACAAAGAAAGGGGACAACAGGACGAGCGCTCGTCCTGTTGTCCCCTTTCTTTGTCCGTGTCTATTTTGCGCTTTCAGTTTCCATAATGCATCACCAACAGGCCCAAACCATGACCCTTTTGGACTTCTTTGATGAACCTGGCTTACCGCAACGCCAACGTGCTCCGCATCTGGCTGTACGAGCAGATACAGAGCAACACTCAGAAGCGTCACATTTTAGCGCCGCCATCGGATCCGTAGCAATTCTCACCCCATAGCGATTCCCTGCGGGGACAAAGAGCTAAGAAAAACGCGAAAGGTATGTGGACTTCATTTTCTCGAAAAGGGCGTTGCGAAGACGTATAGGTATCACTAACGTACGCAAAGTCGTCGAGATCGACCGGGCTTACTGGGCACTGAAGGACGGTGCAGTTTCCGTTAACTTTCGCAACCGTCCCAGCAACTTGCTGAGGAAGCTGACTCGGCGGCGATCTCCGAAAAAGAGAAAGGCAGCGTCTGCACCAAGGAGGTTAAAAAATTACAAAAGGAGAGCACTTGCCCACGGAGCGACAAGAGGAGTTGTCCAACCATGAGGCGCCTGTTTTCCTGCAGTACCTATTTTGCTCAGATAGTCGAGAATATTGCGGCAATACGCCTCCCAGCCAACTGGAGAACGGCAGAGCTCAAAAAAGAACTCGAGGCAGCGTCGGCAAATTGTTTTTTACGTGGCCGGAATGAAAGCGGTGGCCTACACAATCCTGAAGAGTGTTGTTGTGAGGGACAATATCACGGATGTTGTCCACGAAACATGAAGCTGCTCTAACAGTTGTGTGAGGAAATATCATTCGTGATGCAATAAATTTACCCGATTGGCATAGCAAGATAATTTGTGTGCACGCTTGACAGCCACTGCTGCGCGAACGCTCATTTAAAACGCTGTCGTTCTTGATATTTTAGCCACCGCTTAAAATCCCTGGGCGTACGTACACGACTCCTTGCATAATACCGTCCGTTTCAGATAGATCTCGAACTGCAAAGGCCTCAACAAAATGATGAGCAACGTCCGCGAACAGATTTCTTATGCAGTATGCTGCTAGAAGTGGCGAGGACCGGAGATGCCGAGCGGAACGCCCTCCGCTAGCAGACGACGCTCGCTCTCCTAGCGCAACTCGCAACCGCAGCGCCGCGGTGGCGAGAGTCGCGCCCGGCCGTCTTCTCTCCATGGCCGCGGCGGGGAGATACGGAACTGAAAGAGTATCTATAAACGTTGAGCTTCCACTTCTTCGTCGTTTTCTGCCTAACCAAAGTGAGCACAAGCTCTCCGAATTTTTTTTTCTATTTGCACGAATTCCAGAGGCTGTCCATAAGGTGTTACATTGAATCAAAATACGTTTTTTGTTGCAGGCTTCATGCTTTTCTGGTATGTCGCGAATTCGCGACACTCGGCCATTTAGGCACTTCAGCGGCGGCTGTCATGTGTTTCATTCAAAGAGGGGGTGGTTGCGCTCCAGGCATGTATCGCCATCTAGTACAAGATGTTGAAAATTAGAACCCAGTAGATCTATCGGCATCCTGCCAGTTCTGTGCTATCGGTTGGCGGGAAGCGCGAGCCACGTGAGACAGCTCTCACTTCTTCGTCGGTTTCTGCCTAACCAAAGTGAGTACAAGCTCCCCAAATCTTTTACCCTATTGGCACGCATTCAAGAGACTGCCCATAAGCTGCTACATTCTCTAAAACTGTGTTTTTTGTTGCATGCTTCTTCCTTTCGTGGTATGTCGCGAATTCGTGACACTCGGCCATTTTGGCACTTCGCGGTGACTGCAGGTATGACGTTTTTTTTTATTTTTTGGCAGAGGATGGACGTTGGATCGTTCTATGGAAGAAAAGGGCTTCGCACACGACTGCCACCTGAGGATAAGAGTGACGATAGCTGTCTTAGTGACAGTGATGACGACGATGTTGACTACGATCCGTATGCACAAGCACGGGCTGCGCCCTTGGGAGAGTCTTCGTCTAGCAGTGAAGATGAAAACGGTGACGTGGTGGCTTTGCCAACTGCCTGTGCAAAACAGACCGTGAAGTGGAAGAAAACGACTGTCGAGAACAGCGGGAAATACCGTCCTGGAATACCACTCTTCCTGAAAATGACACTGTGCGAGAACCTATTGAATATTTCAGAGACTTTTTTGATGACTGCTTACTGGATCAAATCGTCCAGCAGACAAATCTGTTTGCAACGCAAAAAAACCCAAACAAAGGGCTGGCACTGACTCGTGAGGAGCTGGAACAGTTTCTTGGCACGATCACATTCATGTCGCCTCTGTAGGCTCCGAAGAAGAAGTCGGCTATACTGGATGCAGAGTGCAGGGTCCCCACGGTGGCTGATACTATGTCACGTGATCGTTGGGAGGCAATCAAGGCGAGCTTGCATTTCAATAACAATGAAGACATGCCCTCGCCCGACGATCCACAGAAGGATCGGCTTTTCAAGGTGAGACCAATTATTGACTCCCTGCTTCCAAAATTTCAGTCTATTCCGAAAACGCAAGCCCTTTGTGTTGACGAGCAAATGGTTCCATTCAAGGGTCGCAGTAACCTGAAGCAGTACATTCCCAGCAAACCTCATAAGTGGGGTTACAAGATATTTCTTCTGTGCGACTCTCAGGGAATGGTACATTCATTTGAAATATACACAGGGAAGATAGAGGCTGTTACTGGAGAGCCGGACATTGGTGCCAGTGGAAATATAGTCCTCAAGCTGTGCCAAGTGATCGAGCCAGGATTGAACCATCTTCTTTTCTGTGATAATTGGTTTTCATCAGTGAAGCTTTTTACTGCCTTGGCAAAGAAAGATGTACACTGTCTTGGAACAGCACGCGCTAATCGCCTACAGGGTTGCCCTCTGCCTACCGATGCCAGTTTGAAAAAGAAGGGCCGAGGATCCTTTGAAGAGTTCGAGACGGTGATTGAGGACTCAAAATAATTGTACTCAAGTGGTACGACAACCGAGCGGGTGACAACATTGAGCACGTTTGCAGGTGCACAGCCGGTGACTTCCGTAGACAGGTGGGAACGCACGCAAAAGAAGACCGTGCAGGTTGACTGTCCAAGTGCTGTTAGCATCTACAACAAGTCGATGGGAGGCGTCGACCAACTTGATGCCCTCATTGCATTTTACAGAATCCACATTAGGTCAAGAAAGTTTTATCTCAAGATTTTCTTTCACTTTGTGGACATGGTCGTCGTTGTCAGCTGGCTGCTTTATAGACGTGACTGTGCTTCAGTGGGTGTTCCTGTCAAGCAGAGGATGGACCTCCTCAAATTCAAATTTTACATTGCCACATGTCTGTTGAAGCAGGGCAAAGACATTACAGTGAAGAAAAGGGGAAGACCGTCATCTTCATCTGTGGAAGCCAAGCTTGAATGCAAGAAAAAAAGAGGGCCAATGAGACCCGTGCCAGTCGCTAGCATCCGTACGGACAGTACAGGTCACTGGCCGGCTGTGGAAAACACACGCCAGCGGTGCAAACGGCCTGGGTGCAAAGGACAAACGGTTTTCAAATGCGCGAAGTGCAACGTTCACCTGTGCCTCAACAAGAATGCGAACTGCTTCCACAATTTTCACCAGCCGTAAATGACATGCTGTCATCAATTTTTGAGCCGAGGATTTTATTTTCAAGACAGTTGATTTCTTGGGCTTGGAATCTGTGAAATAAATGTTTTTCATAGAAGCCATTGTTTCGCAGGCCTGCAGACATCCCCTTTATTCTTGCGGCAAAACTTCCTCATATTGACCCAAGTGCCAGTTGTCGCGAATTCAGGACAAACCTAAAAGCAGGTGATGAAGTTCTATTCGAGATATGGGCTTAAGTGCCTGTTGTCGCGAATTCGCGACAAACCTAAAAGTCGGCGATATAGTTGCACCCCAGATAAAACAAATGTGGAATGTGATCACGGTCCCTGATTAAAGCCGAAACACACAAAAAAATTTTTTTGTGGCCTATTTCATAATTCAGGCATTAAAGGGTTTGACGTACAAAATTAGCATGAAGCAACATGAAGTGTGCTTACAGGCTATTTTTTATTATTGTCAATAATATGGCAGGTTATTAGTACTAGTGGCTCTCCTTCCAATACGTAGTCAGGAAATCCCTGATGCAAGCTTAATACATAAAAAGAGCGAAAAAGAAAACTTCTATTCAATCTATGTGTAAGCAGCGCTGGCTATTACACATTTTAGGAGCAAAAATACGCTATTAATGTGTGTTTATCTCTCAAAAAATAACTTTCTTTCAATTTTTGCATCAGAAAAAAGGATGTTATATTATAAATGTTATGTTGCGTCATTTATATTACACGAAGTCCTAAAAACAGATCAACGCGATTATGTACTTTTGTTGAAAACGTTTGACAAGCTTGCAAAATTACGTTTTGCTTGCTTAAGTCATTGAACGTTTTAACACATTTTTTTGCGCTTAGTAACCTCGCTTTGCTTAAATAGTTTAATCTTTGAGAGGCAACAGTATCCATCCTTCGTTGTTCCGGGATATGATTATGATTGCAATAAGAATAACGTGTACATTTCTTTAGCACGTCATGGTAACGTCCACAAAAGAAGTGAGTTCGGTGAACGTTTCTCCTAAGATGCTCGTGAAGGCAAATAGCCGAAAATGACAAGCTGAGTGGTATCGGGACATTTTGGGAACTCCTGTGAATGACACTTAATCGATTGTTTTAAAAATACTTTTAATGATCGGTTCGACTGCGCCAATTGCAGAATATTGGGCTCAACATGCATATACCGGTGTTTTTATGCATTTCCCTTTACCCTATTGCTGAAGTGATGCGCCGAGTGTAGGACTTTGCAAGAATCGAGGCTATGCATACGGAATTCCGGCAAATATTTCTTGTCGCGACATTTATATAGCTTGCGTTTTAGGAAATTTTAATGTTCATTCGGTCATTGCTCGGTGCCTACCCAAGCAGTGTCTCTGCAACCGCGCATCCCAGGCGGCACAGAAAGTGTGCCCCGAGACCGGCCCGTCTATGGCCGCTTTCTGGCATGTCCGGCCAGCATCCAGGTTCTGGCAGCCACTGATCATGCGTTAAACGGCCAACATTCGGCAACCAGCGCTTCGGTATTTTTCCGTCCGCCCGTGTCCGGACGCACAACGGCAGCTAACCGGCTGCCAGATATTCAGTTATCTTACGGCTGCCGATGTTGAGAAAGAGAAACGGCCGAAGTACGGCCTTAGGGCATCCGTTTTTCTTCGGGAAGCGGTAATCGGCCGAAGCACGGCAAGCCACCGGCCACAGAATATGCGTATTCTTGCGGCAGTTGGTGTTCGAAAGGAGACCGGCCGGAGCGCGGCTGCCGTGCATTCGTTGTTTCAACGGTGAACCGCGCGTCCGGCGGTAGAATATTCGTTTTCTTCGGGCAACCAGTGTTATGAAGGATACCGGCCGACGTACGGCCCCAGAATATACGTTTTTCATTCGGTTAGCTGTCCTCAGCCGAATTACGGCAAGCGAATGGCACAGAATATTTGGCAACCGGTGTTCAAGAGGAGACCGGCCTACGTAAGGTATCTGGTTATACGTCATTTTTTCGGCAAACGGCATACAGCCGAACAACGGCACACGCCTGGGCGCCGAGAATTCATGCAGAGACGTGTTTGGAAGGAGACCGACCGGTTTTTTTCCTGGGGGGGAGAAAAAGCCGTTAGGGAGCCGAACGACGGGGACGCGTTTTTCATCCGCTCCGTGTTTCTACGTTTTAAATGAACGAACATCGTTTGTCAAACAGTAATGAGTGTTCTCGGTGAACGGGCAAGGTGCAAGGACTCCAAAATTACAAAGGAACCCTTTTTGGCCATCGAAATGT
>CM023448.1:32275386-32443920 GCA_013339765.2 Haemaphysalis longicornis | reverse complement strand
AATCAACAGGGGGAAGTCCTGGTCGGGAAACCCAAGGTAGCCCCGTGAAAAAATGGAGGGAAAAATGTATGATGCGAGCTAATCAACAGTGGAAGTCCTGGTCTGGCAACCAAGGTAGCCCCCAGCAAAAATGGCGGGAAAATTTGCAACCAGAGCGGGCTGACAGATCCGTGGCCTTTACGGGCCCCAATAGCTTTGTAGTACCCGCGAATGTATGATGCGAGCTAATCAACAGCGGGAAGTCCTGGTCTGGAAACCAAGGTAGCCCCGCGAAAACATGGCGGGAAAATTTGCGGGTACGCCAGCCGAAATGCTACCGAGATTGGACGATGTCCGAGGTTAGCATTCAAACAAGTTTCGGTTCTGTAAAACAACATGTTTGAAATCCGACGGCATCGTTGGATGGGCCTTCTCGATATCTCAGTAATCGCCGTACCGCCCTTCTGTCATTTTGTCGGCTTGGAATCGTAGAAATCACTAGCCGAGGCCTACGCAGTGAATGACGCCCTCCGCGTCACCGCTGACGCTCAAATGCCATGCGCTTTTCCCTCATAGTCGGAGCTTGCCCCACTCATGCCTGTATCGTAAAAAGCGTGTTCGCACCAGGTCAAGGGTGTGCTGATCCTGTGCCCACTGCCCGCAAGCAGCAGCACGCTAACGAGAACTCGCTATAGAGCGTCAGTGGCAGTCTGCGCGCGTTCAGCAAACTCGCTCGTGGAACAGGGAACGTTACGGCCCAAAAATGGTGAACTCAGTTTAGAAAACATCGACCGAAAACGAAAAAAATTACGCCCACCTCCCCTCGCGGGTGCCCTGGTGTGATGCGATGCTGAGCGGGGTTCAAGCGCATTCGGAGAGCAACCGTCGACCGAAAAGCCGCCGGAGAGCGGCACACCGGTGGAGAGGAGACCGCGGAGAGAGAGAGAGAGTACTGCACATGCGCAGCACCGCGCGCAGCGCCGCCCACCGGCGGAGTGAGAGTGCACTGGGCCGTACTAGAGTGTACTAGAAGTTTTAGAGTGGCCCGACCGGCCTCCCGGAGAGGTGCTCGTTTCGCGCAGAAAATAGCGGCGGCGCTGTAGTCAACGACAACTGAAAGCGAAAGCGGCGGCTGGCCGCGCGCACTGCCGCGCGCCAGCAGTCGGGCCAGGAAAGCCTGCTGCGTTACGCGCGGAGCGCTCGAAATTTGTTCTGTGGGTCGGCCGATTGCTTAAATATACTGTAGGTACAATGGACTGTGGGTAACGAAATGAAAAATAAACGCTGCAGCTCATTTTGCGCTAGTTTTGCCTTTCCCGCTCGACAACAACAAGGAAAATTACGGATTTTCCTTTGCAGCATTCGTAGCGGATTGTAAATAAAGTAACTGCAGCGACATTTTCGCTTTTTCAATTTCCCATAAAAAAGTATTTTGCGTGAAATTTCCTGGTATGATCCAGTTCATGATTGCTTTATGATTGTGTCCTTATTGTGGTGCTTGATAGACATAGTTGGTCGACGCAAATGACATGAAAAAATATATGAGGACTGGGATGATAGCTTCTCAGATGAATTTTTTATTTATTGTCTTGCAATTCGCGCTCGGACTGCAGTTATGTGGGTTAATATCATAAGTTGCGTTTGTTTTTTATTGCGTGAGTTGTTATTATAGCAGTATTTCAGCAGTGGCCCGCTTGGGATAATTACGGGCCACCGTGGTGGCCGATGAGAAAATGACACGTGCAAGCGAGGTATCCTTTTAACTAAAAAGGGGTTAGGCCAGCGGTTAGCTCAGTTGTCCGAATGACCGTCTTTCATAGAACTATTCCCGCAACGTTCTAATAATCGCACCACCTTTCACCTGATTTTTTTTTATTTATTTACAAGATACCTACATCGCCACGAGGGCATTTTTGTAGGGGACATGCAACATGTACAGAACAGAGTATACAAATACATTTTATACATCCATACACTTTTTCGAAAGCACTTATTCATATAGTTGAATCAAATAAGTTGAATCAAAGGAAGGAGTTGAATCAAAGAAAGGAGTTGAATCAAATTAACACAAACTTAATTCACAAGTATGGTGATGGTACAATTACACGCACATAAACAAATGCAAAACATAGATCAGAAAATATATTGACCGCGACTACAATGAAATATACCACGTCTACTATAGAGGTAAAGGTTCAAGAACACTAACATGGAGGTTCAAATAAACGGAACTGGAACAAAATACACATTTTGTTTTCCTTTTCGATAGCCCAGAAAATGAAATGTAACGCGGGAAATCATGCACAAAGTTAGGAAAAGCTCTGACCAATTCATGGGATATTTTCCAAGATCGTAGAAAAGGCAAAAGTCATTTCTTCAATACCTCTGGACTACAGAAATAATTCATGAAGTAAATTAACAGCACACGGCGACAAAAAAGTGAAGGTTTAGGTATAACGCTAACATGGAGGTTTAAATTGACATTTTTGGCCAACGCATTTTCATAACTCGCCCTCGATCATTAGCGATGGCTAAGTTTAAGGTGTTGCTCCCACCTTCACATGTAATGACGGAACTTGATTAAACCTTTTATATAGAAATGAATCCGTGTCACAATGTATACAGAACCCAACCAAATTTGCTGTCAAGGTCTCACGTGCTGGTCGCAACCAAATTAAGGACTGCGGCACATCCATAACGCTGTCATGGTGGAGCTCTTTGTTGCTGAAGCAACTGGTAAAAACGTCATAGAGATCGTTAATAAACTTTCAGAAATGCACGGAAGGATTAAGAAGCCCCCCCCCCCCCCAATTCCCCAGTCCCCTCCCCCCCAAAAAATACAAGAGGTAGTAAACACAGCGGCATCTTCCCCTGGCATGCAGGATTGGTCATGCAGACTTGGCACTTCGTTTTCAGTACACACTTCCTTACCAAGTGCCTGAAATATGCGACATAGCAGGTTAATAAAATACGAAAGCCCACTAACGACAGTACAAACATCAACGGCTGTGGTAGCCCTGAAGAAGGCTCTTGGTATTTTCGTTCCAAATGAGAACGTAAAAAAAACATTAAACTTTTTGCAGCCTATATAGAATGGGCGCCCGCCGCTTTTGCTTCATGCGCAGAGTCAAGAAAGGGAAGGGAAAAACATTCCTGGTGCCTGTCCGTCAAATTAATCCCTCGTTAACTCGAACTCTGCTATCTCAAAATATCTTCTGGAAACTTTTTCTCACAGTGTGTTTACCTCCCATAGGCGCTAAGCATTTACCCGCTTTATCTCGAAACGTTTTTTTCGGATGACCACGGACGTCTCGAAATACTGGCATAGAGGACAAAAGGCAAAGTCCGCTGCAGGCAGCTGATAAGGTCCCCGTTCGAATGATTACTTCCGCCGAACGCGGTTGTGAAGTGCAAGTTTACGCGGACTACGCGTCCCCGTTACCGGAATACTGTCTGGCGCGTACATCATTGCTGTGGACGACGCAGCTGATCATGCGGACGAGGAGGAGCCTCCAGAAGTGCGTGCGTACAATGGCAGAAACAACATATACATGCTGCGTCTGCTTTGTAATAAGGTAAAATGTAGCGGTGGCGACCACCAATTCATGCGATGCATTGAGAATCTCGGCTACGCTTTTCTGGGGTGCAGATGCGAACGCGAAACAGCTGAGCGCAACGTTGTTCTTTCTTCTGCAATAATAAAAGTTTTTTTTCCTGCGAATTATTTTGCCTTTATTGCGAAATCTCCCCTGTGCAATTGTGCTTTTGTTAGCACGACTAGCTGTTATTTCAGGGACCTGGCTACAAATTTTCTGCATTTGACTTAACTCGAAACTCCGTGCTTATCTCAAAATTTTCAGCTAATTTTACGACTTTGAGTTAACGAGAGGTTACTGTATATCAACAATTAGCGTTTTCAGAAAACGCATAAAAAATGAGAAAGTATCGTTCAAGTGGAGTCATAACGTTTCTGCGTCTACTTTCTAAATCAGCTGACCAAAGGCGCAGGTTCAATTCCCGGCCGCGGCGGGGCCGCTTTTGTGACGGAGGATAAAAGCGAAAAACGCCCCTGTCTTCGACATTTCGGCGCACGTTAAAGATCCCCAGGTGGTTAAAATTAATCCGAAGCTCCCCAGTACCGCTTGCCTCATCGCCTGTGTAGCGCCGGCGCGTTAAACTTCATAATCCAAAATAAATCAGCTTCGCAAGCGCAAAACACCGCCGTGAGCAACGCAAATATTGCCGCGCGCAGGCTGGGAGCTGGTGCCGGGGAGCGCCGGCTGTTCAGTTGTTGACGACAGCAGCGCCGCCGCTATACCGGTTTTATTTTCTGCGCGAAAGTCGACCCGGCGGAGCAATGGGAGAGGCCGCCGCTCGGGCCACTCTAAAACTTCTAGTACACTCTAGCCGTACCGTGGCCTCCGCGATTTGCTGCCGGCGGCGCGCCGTTGCTCCGGCCGTTAAAACCCCTATTGGCGGTGAGCGCGAACACAGGCGGCGCTGCGAAGCGCGCCTCCGTGACGTCAGCTTAGGGATTCTCGCATTTGTCGTCTGCTTCACTCAGGATCGCTCTCCCTGCTGTTTCTTTGCGCTCGGTCAACGTCTGATGCTTGTCCGCACCAGAATTGGCGTGTGGGTAACTTTTTATCATAATAATAGGCTTAAAATCGCATACCCTAGCTCATGGTGTCAATTAAAGTATAGTTTTGGATACCGCTACGGGAGAAACATTGCTGGCGCCACCCCATTCCTTGCGAAGCCGGTCCTGTGCGGAGCGCGAAGAGTCGGAGCTAGGCGTCAGCTTCTCATGTAACCGACAAAGTAGACCAAAACAAATTCTAGGCCTTCAGGGCTGTCGGCTTTGGCAGAAGGCATCACGATTCCCGGTAATCATGTAAGGTAAAACAGTTTTTTGCAACCTTGCCGAACGCTCAAACGCGTTTTGTCACATCACTTTACGTTGTCAAGGCATGAAAGTTTGCCGACATGCACTATAGACTGCAAAAACTGTAGGTTGAGTTCCAAATAACCCAGTGGGTATATACGCGCGTGCTGATTCTATACCAGGCATCTAACCAGTATGGAGGTTTATTGAGCAAAACGAGTCACGTCTTCGTTAAATTTATAGTAACACATATATGTTTGTTAAGACCTGGAGAGATATTTCGGAACATTTTGCACAGCCAT
Source organism: Haemaphysalis longicornis (assembly GCA_013339765.2). Lineage (NCBI taxonomy): Eukaryota > Metazoa > Arthropoda > Arachnida > Ixodida > Ixodidae > Haemaphysalis > Haemaphysalis longicornis. The sequence goes on along the minus strand of CM023448.1, from coordinate 32,438,754 downwards.
ATCTTCCCGATATTCGGATATGCGTTATAGGAAAACTGCACTCAAGAGGCGGAGGAGGAGTAAGGGGAGGAGGGGAAAACTTTGTTTAACAATTAAATCGATCTGGTTAGTGGGCCGGGTCCTCAGTCCAGGGCAAGAGAGAAGTAATTTTCTTGAAATCATAGAACGCCATCCCGAGTAGAATAGGATTTGTTCTTCGCGCCTGGAAGGGTTGAAAAGCAATAAAGAGCTACTTGGAATTCTTCTTCGGTTTCGAGTCTTGTAATATATGCAGGTATACTATTTATTACGTTAGTTAGCGAGTATATCATGCCTTCAACACCGTAATCATGTCATCATTGTTCGAGTTGAGAGTCAGTTCGTTATGATAACGATATAATTACGATAGAAATTCGGAGCACAAAAGCCGCCTTCCAGTACTGTGGACCACGTTGTTTAGGGCGCGATCGCGGTGGCGTAGCACAAACCTTCTCATTGTATTTGCATGTGAATAAACAAAGCACGCTGCGGATATGCACCTTCTTCACGCAGCCGTAATGAAAGCCAATTTGTGAAGGAGGGAATGTATGCCATACAAAATGAAGGAAATATCCACACGACCTTTGTGAGGCTCCTAAACATCCCGAAACCTCCTAATAAGAAGTTGGTGACGGCGCAGAAAAATTAATGCGTTGGGCAGAAAAAAAAAGCAAGAAACATCAATCTCATACAAGACAACAACGAAAGAAACAGAAGAAAGCCGCTTTATTTCCTGCTGTGCGATGAGCGTGTAGAGGCCGCTGCTTGGTACGTAGTATTAGACTGTTGAGTCTTCATAGGAGCATCTCAAAAATACTGCAGGGAAGCCTACGCATTTTTAATACTTATCGAGAAGCTCTGATCGCTGATCCTCGCGAATAAGCAAGAAAGGACGAGTTACACACGATCTTCTGACCGATACTCTGAAGGAAGTTGTTCTCTATCTCTTCGTGTGTTGCAAACTTGCTGGGGATACAGCTTCAAATTATTCAGGTGCGTCAGACGCTGTCAAAATAACTGAGTCGCTAGAAATACGCTTTTTAACGCACTACAGCAACGAAGCGGGCGATTTCTAGCCCAGGCACATTGCCCCTCACAAGCGGAGTGTAGCAGACGACAGCGGCGCGAATCCCTAAGCCGACGTCAGAGCCAGGGGGCGCCACTCAAAGATCTCACCGCCAATATTTCGGAAAGTAGCGACTTTCTTGGATCTTTTCCGCCGTTTCCCTTACCCGCCACTTCCCTCCTCGCACACCTTCTCTGGAGGGGAGACGACGGGGCTTCCGCGGGCCGCAATTGGCTGCGGGGAGCGGAAACGTCAAGAAACGTCACCGTGACATCTCCGCCGCTCGTCAAGCGGGTGTCGAACTTGTTTGCATTTTTATTTTTTTCCTGCCGGACGCCATTTGCCGCCCTGTGGCCACGGCGCCTTTCAGAATGCTTGCGCTTCTTCGCGCTTGTTCATAATCGCAATGCCGTTCTTCTGCGTCTACCAATGTAATAGTAAAAGTGAAAAAGGATTCTCGCTGTTTACCATTCCGAGTGTCAAAAGAAATGTACAGCGCAAGAATCAGTGGCTGCACAACATCGGAAGGAAAGACTTTGCGCCTACCAGAAGGACATCTTTGTGCGACGTAATTTTTGGTATTTCCGCGCGTGCACGAGGAGTTGACACAATCTGGTGAACTCGCTCTTTCACTTTCACAGCTATTTATAATTTTTCCGAAACAAGGCTTCCCTGTTTTACGGAGAAGCGGGTCGGGACACCGCAAAGTGAGGTCCAGCTAAATGCCCGCCTCTGCATCGATTGCTAATGCGGATTTAAAATACTTTTATTTAAAATGTATACATTCATTTCCCCCTCTCTATTGGTCTGTAACGACGTACTATTTCGGTAGAATTTTTCCCACGTGTTTTTAAAAATTGCTGTACAGCTATATTTTGTTTTAGACAAGCTGTAAAGAAGTTGTTTTTGATAGAAAACAAAAAGCCGCTTACTGTAATATGTTTGTCATGTTCAGCAACACGTATTTTTTTTCAATATTTTGATATATAAATTTGTATTTTGTATATTTACACGGTTTGTTCATTTGTGAGGTTCTGGTTAGAGCTCATATATGAACTTCCGCATCACCACAGGATCACATTTAGGCTATCATTCAGTTCTTTTCTTCTTTTTTGCTAATCGGAATATTTTAAAACCAATACCTGAGAAGTTTTCGTGATACCATAATTTCAAATAATCGTATTATTGTTTTGCATCTCCATTTTAATGAAGATCTATTCGAACCATTGATACTGCAGAAGTATAAAAAAAAGAAGCTAAAACCAAACGCCGTTCCAACTTTGTTTTCCCACCGGCCGGCTCCAAAGAAACAAAAAAATTCCCCCGCATTTCCCCGAAGGGGAGTATGAGGAAGTGCGAAGCACGGGGTGATGCTATGAGGGGGAGTTTGTTGAAGTTTGGTGGCATTTTGCCCGTTAGTTACATTAACACCCCCTCGTGATCACGTTCGGCTTAACGCGCCTCGTTTGTCCCTCTGCGGAAATCTTGGTGAATTAACGTGTATGTTCGAGAGATCTTCGAGAGGGAATGTAATCACACACACACACACACACACACGCAAAGTAAAGTGAAACGACAGTATTTATTTCAGCACTTGTTTGTGTTGTCGTTGTATGCGACGGTCATTACGACCGCCTTGTGGTCGCTAAAGTGGACCGTTAAGGGTTGTTGCAGGACAGCCCTTACATTACAGTTCCTAGCAAAGGCCAGGTCTATATACCCGCCGTTGACGGTGGTCGGAGACTCCAACAATTAGCCCTGTCAGTAAAGAAAGCAAAAGGTGTTCACTTGGAGCCATTTTTCGTGGTCAAAACGCATAAGCCTGAAGCCCCTTTCCGCACAATAGTTACAGAAAGAAATACTTGGCAGTTGGCGGTGACCAGATTTTTAGAACAGCAGCTCCGGTCCCTGCACCTGAATGACCCATATTTAATTCCAAACTCAGATGCCTTAGTAAAGTACCTTGAATCCTCGAACCCAGGAACATGCAAGGCTATGAGCATTGATGTGCAAGATTTGTTCTACACGATCCCTCACGATGAATTAATGAAATCAGTTAAATTGTATATCACTGAAGAAAACGATGAAGTAGGTTTCACTCAAAAGTGCGGCGTGTCAGTCAACAGTTTTATGGAGATCCTAGAATTCTATCTGAAATCAACATTTATTGAGTGGAAAAATGAATTCTTCGTTCAAAAACGAGGGGTGTGTATTGGCTCAAAGGTGGCTCCTATGCTTAGTAATATATTCCTAGGTAGGGTTGATAGAAATATCGAAAGAAACGTGTGCGGCTTGGCAAAGAAAATTTTTCGTTATGTAGATGATTTTCTAATAATCGTTGAAAATAGAGATCTGAATGTAGAGGGCCTTTTAAATGTGTTCAATGAGTGCGGTCTCGGAATACAGTTCACATTTGAGCTGCCAAAACTGAACAAACTGCAGTTTTTGGATTTAGAAATAACTTTCAATACAGGTCATGTATGCTGGTGTTACCGTCCCAGATCTCAAAAACCAGTGCTAAACTTCAAATCGGGTCATTCGAAGGTAATAAAAAATGGGATTGCGTTTTCTTCATTACGCTCAGCCCTTTCAAAGTCATGTGACCATCAGCTGAATGACAGCTTCTCGAACCAAATAAGTAGAATGCAGACGGCTGGCTACCCTGACAATGTTCTCCTCATGGTCGTGCAGAAGTTAGTCAAATGGATAAAAGGAAAAGATACGGCAGGTTCTGTGACGCAGCCACCAAGGCAAAGAAAAAAGATACCCCGTTGTGATAAGCACCGGCTCTCTCATAACATAAAAAAACGTGGCAATAAGATACGCTGTCGACGTGGTATTCTCGGCTCCAAATAAATTAGGAAAATTGTTCAGCAGGGTTGACCGAAGATTAGCTTCCCGGAATACAAAAAAAGTGTGCCCGATAAATCATTCAGACCCATTTGTGAAATGTGCAATGGGTGTCGTGTATATGTTACCACTTCGGTGTGGACATATATATGTGGGACAAACCGGGAGGTGTTTGAACACCAGGTTGTCCGAGCACCAGCGTTCATTTAAAACGAATCCACACAGCCCCCCGCACGGGGCACCTTGAGTATTCATGGTGACGGTGTTGGCGACACCGCGGACCCCGAGCACCCAACATAAACTGTAACCTACCGTGGTGATGTGTTTAAAGGTGAAGGGTAGAAGCCTCAAACGGTGGCCGTCGGAGCCCAGGTCAAGCTCCGGCGGATGGGCTCCCTGTCTGTTTACCAGGCAGGGAGCTCCGGGACCTCTCAGGCTATCAGGGTAAGGTTTGAAAAGAAAGTACCCCCGTCCCCTGCTTCTTTTACATGCCATATGGTAAATCGTAAATCCCCCCCCAAACATGATCGGCCCCTGAAAAGGGGCCGCACCGAAGGTTCATTTCCGCCACTCCCAACCCACAGTCTTCCAAAGCCCGATAACTACCCCCGTTTTTTGGTGTTGGAATCCAGTGACCAAGAAAAGCCTCTTGCATCACAGTCCGTGTTCCTAATATCGAAATTTCTGGAGGGCATCATTGGTGACAAATATAAGGCCAAAAAACAAAGAACTGGAGAAATCCTGGTTGAAGTACACAACCAACAGCATGCAAAGATCCTCCTTGAACAAACTCGCATAGCCAATCTTGAAATCAGGGTGACACCCCACCGGAGCCTGAACAGTACTCAAGGTGTCATCTCTGAAGTAGACCTGATGAATGAGACAGATGCTGACCTGCTGGAGGGCCTGAGAAATCAGGGCGTGACAGCTGTGAGGCGCATAACTATGAGGAGGGATGACAAAGTAGTTTCGACCAAGCACATTATCCTTACTTTTGACCGGTCCACACTCCCAGAGTACGTCAATGCAGGTTTTGTACATTGTAATGTCCGGCCCTACATTCCAAACCCGCGCCGCTGCTTTAAGTGCCAGCGGTTCGGGCACGGAACCAACTCCTGCCGTGGTCGTCTGACCTGCGCAAAATGCGCTCAGCATGATCATCCATCTGATAATTGTCCATCGTCAACCCTCACCTGCGCCAACTGCCAGGGACCCCATGCCGCCTACTCTCGAACGTGCGAGAAGTTTAAGCAGGAGAAGGCGATTATTAATGTGAAGGTAACTGAGAACATCACCTTCCCAGAGGCGCGAAAGAGGTTCGCCTCTTTCCCCCTGGGGAGGTACGCCGACGCGGCTCGCCGGGGGGCGGAGCGGCGTCTGGTTTCGGCGGGGACCCAGTACCGCGAGTCGGACTTGGTCCCGCCCCCGCCCCCCCCCCAGGGTTGCCCCAGGCAGCCCAACCAGCCTCTGCACCGCTCGCTCACCCAGCAGCGGCTGTGGTGGCAACAACATCTGTTGGGGATGCCGCTGCATCCACTGCTTCCTCTCCACCGGCCCAAAGCACATGCAAGGGCACGGAGATGGAGACGGAGGCAGTCGCAGGGACCCCCTCCCCCACCTCACTGCCTTTGCCGTCTGTCGTGCTCCCCACGCCTTCGGCACTGGCAGCGCAGGCAAAGAACACCCGAAAGGGTACCACGCCAAGGGGGCCCAGTCCGCTGGGCACCCCCTTGCCTTCAGATGACGACATGGACGTCGAGCCCTTCCGGCTTTCATCGCAGCGGAAGGAACGGGCTGCGACGTCCAGGTCAGTAGAGAAGGTCAGAAAACCCCTCCCAAGAGTCCAAGCCCCGAAAGACCCTACATAAACAGTCACACTCCAGTAGCTCTGAACACATAATAATGGGAAGAGAAAACATAGTTCAATGGAACTGCAGAGGCCTTCTGAATAATCTTGACGACGTTTATGAGATTCTGCATGCCAATCAGCCAAGTATAATGTGTGTCCAGGAAACACATCTGAATTCCAAACACACAAATTTCTTGAATAGTTACATGGTATACAGGAAAGACAGGGATGGCTGCACACACTCTTCTGGCGGTGTTGCCATAATCACCCGCAAATCCTTAGCATGCCACCCTGTCACCTTGAACACCGTCCTCGAGGCTGTAGCCGTCCGCACAATAATATTTAATAGATTGATAACGGTATGCTCCATATACATTCCTCCTGATGTTGCACTTACGAGCACCGACTTCGAGGCGCTGGTTGACCAGCTGCCCGAACCATACATACTTACAGGCGACCTTAATGCTCACAACTCTCTTTGGGGCTCTTCCAGAACGGATGCCCGAGGTCGCCTGATAGAGAAATTCCTTACATCTTCTGGAGCATGCCTTTTCAACAATAAACAGCCTACATACCATAACATAGGACACAATACATACTCAAATCTTGACTTGGCTATTGGTTCGGCAATTCTCTTTCCATGTCTTGAGTGGGGAGTGGGCACTGACCCATATGGCAGTGACCACTTCCCCACTTCACTAACATATATAGGTAACGGCCCAAGCAGTTCTTCTTCCCATAATAGGTTCAATGAAGCACGAGCTAACTGGAACACATTTACAGAGACATCGAAACTACACCACACATCCATAGGACACCTACACGTTGAAGAAGCCACCCAACTCCTCACGGCGCACATCCTCGACGCCGCCGAAAAGTCCATTCCCCACGCCTCTGGTGCCCCGCGCAACCAGCGGAGGCCGTGGTGGAATGAGGACTGCAGGCGGGCGCGAGAGGCCCAGAACAAGGCGTGGGGTATCCTTCGTCGGTACCCCACGTCGGGTAACCTCATTTTGTTCAAACGGGCCAAGGCGTTAGGAAAACGTGTGCGCCGTGAGGCGAAACGAGAGAGTTGGCACACCTTCTTGACATCCATTAATTCATACACAGACACACACAAAGTCTGGACACGTATACGCAAGCTCAAAGGACAACAGACACACAGCCTGCCCCTGGTTAGCACAACAGGGGACACACTTGAAGACCAGGCTAACACGCTTGCACAACACTTCGAACACGTGTCCAGTTCAGCACACTACACGAACACTTTCATGAAACACAAAACATCTGCAGAAAAAAAGCCCTTACACGACAAAGACAGATCAAAAACTTCTTACAACTCTGAATTCACTCTCTATGAGTTGAGGGCTGCCCTGAGCTCGTGCAAACCTTCAGCTCCAGGCGCAGATAAGATTACATACACCATGATACAGCACCTACACCCAGACACTCTTGAAACACTCTTACACCTATACAATAAAATATGGCTTTCGGGGCACATTCCACGCTCTTGGAGGGAGGCCATAGTAGTGGCTTTCCTAAAGGAAGGGAAGGACCCTTCCTCTCCCGCCAGTTATCGTCCCATTGCCCTGACAAGCTGCCTGTGTAAGCTCTTCGAGAAGATGATAAACAGGAGACTTGTGTACTTCTTAGAGTACAATGGCCTTCTCGAGAGCTGCCAGGCGGGCTTCAGGGCGGGGCGATCTACCAACGATCAACTCGTTGCATTAGAGTCTTATATCAAAGATGCTTTCCTCCACAAGCAGTACTGTATGACAGTCTTCTTTGATCTTGAAAAGGCGTACGATACTGCTTGGCGGTACGGCATCCTTAGCGACTTGAAGTCCTTTGGCATGTCGGGTAACATGATAAACACGCTTTCCAGTTACATGTCCGAAAGGACGTTTCGCGTGCGACTTGGAACTGCACTCTCTCGGGTGCATGTGCAGGAAAATGGAGTGCCACAAGGTGGAGTTTTAAGTTGCACCCTTTTTATTGTGAAAATGAACTCCCTGAGGAAGGCATTGCCACCGTCGATTTCCTGCTCAATTTATGTAGACGACGTACAATTATCCTTTAAGTCTTGTAACCTGTCTGTCTGCGAGCGCCAAGTCCAGCTTGGTGTTAACAAGCTAGCTGGTTGGGCAGACAGCAACGGTTTTAAATTTAATCCAGGGAAGTGCACTTGTGTCTTGTTTTCCAAGAGGCGTGGCATCCGGCCGGATCCAGACATTCAACTCCACGGTGTCTCGATTCCTGTCAAAAAGGAACACAAGTTTTTAGGTATAATCTTTGACGAAAAGCTCACATTCATCCCACACATAAAACAACTAAAACATAAATGCTTAAAAACAATGAATATCCTGAAGGTTCTCTCGCACATCTCTTTTGGTGCTGACAAACAGCTTCTGTTGCGTGTTTTTACCAGCTTGATAGGCTCACGATTGGACTATGGCAGCGTTGTCTATGGGTCAGCCACTAAAACATCCCTCAGAATGCTGGACCCTGTGCTTCATCTAGGGCTCCGCTTGTCCTGTGGTGCCTTTCGGACTAGTCCAGTCGAAAGCCTGTATGTAGAGTGCAACAAATGGAACCTACAACGTCAGCGAGCATACACAGACCTCCTTTATGCTTTTAAAATTTCATCCATGCCTCACCATCCTTTTAAATCAGTTTTTCATGATACCTCCATGACTGAACTCCTTTTAAATCGACCATCTTTCTCTGCGCCCTTCTCTTACAGAGTTAGAGAGGAAGCGTCAGAGCTTGCTGTCTCCTTTTTAGATACCATCCAAAGTTCTGTAACAGATCTCATAGCACCATGGCATCTCCGCCCTGTCTCATGCGACACATCATTCACACATGTAGATAAAAACCGAGCTCCCACATGTGCAATTCTGCAGCATTTCTTGTATTTGCAGCAGAAGTATGAGTGCTCTGAATTTTATACGGATGCCTCTAAGACTTCCACCTCTGTGTCCTGCGCGGCGCATGGGCCCGGCCTTAGTGTCACCAAAACTCTGAATAGTCATACTAGTATATTTACGGCAGAGGCTTACGGTGTACTTCTTGTTGTCAATCATATACTTCAAAGCCACATCCCACAATCCATTATCTATACAGATTCCCTCAGTGTTGTGCGGGCACTGTCGTCAACAAAGCCTTCGAAAAACCACGTTGTCAATCTGATCGTCAAGGGTATTATGTCTGTGCATGTACGCAAGTTTGAACTGGTTCTTTGCTGGGTCCCTGGCCACTGTGGTATAGCCGGGAATGAAGCAGCGGACCGAATGGCTGCTGCTGCTACACTCACGAATACAGTAGACATAACCACATTACCCTACACCGACGTGAAACCACACATCAGACAACAACTTCGCAAAACATGGCAAACACACTGGAGTGAACAAACAGACAACAAGTTACACGTAATAAAACCACACTTGGGACCATACACCACCGACACACGTAATAGATACACTGAAGTCGCCTTGGCTAGATTACGGATAGGGCACACTCATGCAACGCACTCGCACCTTCTCACGGGGTCTCCAAGACCTCTGTGCAGCAGGTGCGGAGAGGCCCTATCCGTGACCACATCCTTATACAATGTAAGGCACTTGACACAACACGACACAAATACTTCCCACAACTACACACGCGACATATTCCACCATACCCGTCATACTTCTTAGGAGATGAAGCCATGTTTTCAATCAAACGCGTTTTCGAGTTTCTTACCGACGTAAAATTTTTACATCTCATTTCTTATCATGCATGTTGACAACCTGGCCCTTTACACCAGTCATCATCTTCATTACGTTGTCTTTTACTTGGTTTATTTTTACTGAAATGTTCTTTTACTTCCATGCCACTTTCATGTAATCACTATTGTTTGGCGCTCTTTGACCTTAGTCGGCCTTGCGCCATTAAACTCCAAACATCATCATCATCGAATCCACACAGCCACCTGGCAAAACACTGTTGCAAACAAGATTGTGAGCCGCTTTTCAATGAAACCACTGTGTTGTCGAGACACAAAGATAAAACAACACGGGAAATTATCGAGGCCTTTCAAATCAGACGAGCTGCTGACCGTTGTATAAGTATGCCCTCAATAGTGCTGCATGACCGGGAATACGCGTATCTGAGTGACGCCTTTGCATGACCAAGTAAACCAAAGACTACACATGTGCAAACCGATTAATGATTGCGTTTTTTGTTTGTGGTTATCGGGTGCAATAAGTTACCGCCACGTGGGAGACTGATCTGTATATATGACCAATGTTTTCTTCGAAATAAATCAGTTGTGAGTGCAGCGCTGTCCTGTCTAACTCTCGTTCTTTTTTGTGCCGTGTTTTCGCGCGCTGGATTGTCAATCAGGAACTTTCACCAACTCGCTCAAATCACAGTCCTCTTGAATTATATTAATCGTAACTCGGATAAAGATTTTTAATACATAACTTAGACCACGTCCATTTATGGTAGACTGGAATACTCTCTGCACGTTTTTATATGCACGCATGCATGCCAATAAACGGCACCAGCACGTTTACCCTGCCTATTGCGGAAGAAATACCGATAGCCATTTGGACAGTATACACTTCTGATGCTGAAGTATACCACGTCTCTGTTAATAGTATCGCGGTAAAAGTTGCGCCAAACGTTTCAATTAGTGTTGCCATGTCATCTACTTTATCTGTCAAACCTGTGAAAGACCGCAGGTTTAAAGGAGAAAAAAGGAAACTACATAGGAGATATTTTCGTGTTTACTAATGGTTGGATTTCGGTCGGTTGAATTCCCATAATTTGGTTCTTGCTCGGAACGCACGGAATATGCGTTCCGTGCGTTCCAAACAACATGTACGAGATTTTCAGAAATAAAACCGGAAAAAAATGTTGTGTTTTGGAACCATGCGTGACTACAAAAAAGAATACTGTTGTGCAATGAATTCACTTATGCATCACCCCGGGCATAGTCTACGTCGAAAATTCAAAGGCACCAGTAACTACACTAATGGCACCAGCAACTACTTCTACCTTTCTCCTGCATTGGTGTGCGGTAACCTCTGTATTATTAAACGCCGCAAACAGGCTGCGAAGGCCGAGTTTTTGTCCCCAGCGCCCGCCCGCGCCAGGGAAAGCGACCTTATGCTACGCGCGCCGCGGTGCGGCGGAAAACGGCGAAACGGCCTCTTCGGAATTACGCTCTCTCCGGGCGATTGGGACGGCCGGAGCAACGGCGCGCCGCCGGTAGCCGATCGCGGAGGCCACGGCCGCACACCCGCAGATGTTGAGAGAGAGTGTTCGCTCTCACCTGGGCACGCGCCGGTGCCAGTGCGTCTGCCGCGGCTATGGCGCAACACAATCCAACACAATCCACTTTAATCCAATCCCAAGCCAATCCAATCGAATCCAATCCAATGCCCTCGCGAGAGAGTGGTTGCTATCGAAGAGGAGAGGGGGTGAGCGGAGGAGAGTGCGGACGCCGACGACGACGACGGACGCACGCAGGAAGGACAGGGCCGCCGACAAGAGATGCTTGCAGCGTCGCATCTAAAATCAACTGGCAAAAAAAAAGATGCACCCTCGGGGATTCGAGCTCGCGACTTGCAAAACGATAACCTAGCACCTTAGACCACTAGGCCACAGGCCAGCTCCGCCGAGGCTGGATATCAGATGCAACGCATCTCATTCACTTACCTTGTCCCTGCATCCGGCGTTGTCGTCGGCGTCCGCCCCTCCCCCAGTCTCCTCGCCGCGCCAGCTGCGCTCTCCGCCGCTCACCCCCTCTCCTCTCCGATAGCGAACACTCTCTCGCGAGGGGGGCATTGGATTGGATTGGCTTGGATTGCCTTGGATTGGCTTGGCTTAGCTTGGCTTGGATTAGATTAAAGTGGATTGTGTTGTATTGTGTTGCGTCACAGCTGCGGCAGACGCACTGGCGCCAGCGCGTCCCCTCACCGTTATGTGCGCTATAAAACGCGGTGCCTGCGCCGCTACGCTCCATCGTTCCAGCGCCGTTCCTCCGCTGTCCAACGCTTAAACGTGAACCCCCTATGCGTCGCACCTACACAGGGGTTCCCGCGAGGGGAGGTGGGAGATTTTTTATAAGTTATATAATGTAAAACCAGTTCACACTTTTATTTAGCCTTATCATTTGAAGTACTTTAGGTGACTATTTGTCGTATAGCGCCCGTACTACTAGTAAGCGTCCCCCAAACTTCCACAATATCTCACGTCTAGCAATTGCATTTCTTGGACGGAAAAGCGTTCGCAGATGTGCGGTCGTGCTGCTGACCGCTGTGCTTGTTCACCCAGCGCAAAAAAGTGCTTCCTGCTCCCTAGTTTTGCGCTGTACAGTAAAAGTTTCAGTTGATTTTATTTTCTTAGTACCAATATTGACTTCGTTGACTCTTCTCCCGCCTTCAAGTGGCCTTAGATTTTCCTACTAGCGTTAAGTCAGCGAAGCGTCGCATGTGCCCTTGTGCAGCGCTTGTCTGAGGCGACCTTGACTCGAATTGGAGCTAGATACAGTGTACAAACTAACAAAGTAAAGAAAGGCACATTCTTTCATTCACAAACGTGTGGTGGCTTAGTTTCAATTGAGCGAGCCAATTGCGACGACCAGTCGGCGGCCGGCGGTCTAAACGCTGTGCCGACTGACTCGATCGGAAGGTCGGCGAACCGTGCAGTAGCGCAGCCAGTTGCCAGCTCGTCTCCTCGTGACGTCACACGAAAACGCCACAAAAAATGGGCGAGGGTGTAGAGAGGAGGACAGCATTTTCGAATTGCTTTTTCTACTAAATAAATTTGCGTAAACGCGGTAAGAGTGGTCGAAACATGGTATATGGACTCTGGACTACAATTTGCGCAAGTAATCCCGCAATGTTTACAAATCACTTGAGTGTCCCTTTCTTTCAAAGATCCGCCCTCTAAATGCGTCGCGGGGCCACTCAGGTTTTCTCGCTGTTCTGTTCTTCTGCTGACTTGTGCTAGCTACGTGGTTCGAGGGTGGCTTCAGTGCAGTTCTGTACAAGCCCAAACGAAGTAAGCGAAGGAGTTCCTGCAGCAAAAGGAACGCGCCCTTCTCCCGACTCTGTCAATGTGGCTATCTTTGTTTACGGGTGGACGGCGGGTGTAGTATCAGGAATAACCACAATTCAGCGGGTCACGAGTGTGTTTCAACATTGACGAGGGCGTTTTAAATGTGCACATCGTGTCTTCTGTAATCGATTGCGTTTTGCAATGTATGGAGCCGGCTGCCACGGGAAAATCTTGTCGTCTTGCGTGTTCCTATCGCTCGGTGTAGAGCGAACTCTTCATTCGGAAGAACAACCCCGCGACTGTGGCAGCATTGAACCGATGGTGGCCTTGGGACTTCATTCATTCTTTGCGGCTGAGTTTTGTTGCTGGAGCATCAGATGCAAGTGACTTCGTTGCTGCGACACTAACCCACCGGCGAAGTGGACTCCAAGGTTGGGTGGGGCTTCAGTCGCTACGCCGCGCCCATGGATGGGCTTGGAGTGTTTGATTGACACGAAAACTCGGAGGAAACTCGGGATTGATATTGCACGCCCGAGTTTAGCTCGTGTGGCTCGTGGTGGCGGCTGCTGCGGCGTAGTTCAGTGTTCCCGGTCGCGCCTTAGCAGGCATGTATCTATTTCGACAGATCTTTATTTAGTGGAGGAGGGGGATGGATTTTGAGCTCGTCTTGGTCTCTTGAAAAAGTATTGTATATTGGCTGTGCAGTCACCTGGAGACCTATCCATATGCGACGACTTTCAGGCGGCTTTCGCTCCATGACCACCATGGAGCAAGTGTTTTTTGCAATGTGGCTTTACGCTACCGGCACCTTGCACGGAAGCGTTGGAAGCGTCCGCGCCAGCGAACGCCAGCAGTCGACAGTGTGCCCGTATGTGCGCAATAAGATTACTGCTCACATATTTTTCGCCACGGCTTCCGCAGGTTGTACCATGCGTCTATCCGTCTGCAGCAGGAGCGTGCGCTTCGGTTATCGTTTGCTCGCAAAACTGTTTCGAATGAGGTGTTGTATTACGGTGCGTTTCATTGTCAGCGCGGAAGGCAGCTTCGCCTGCGGCGTTGCGTGTCGCACCATTTTTGCGGAAACGTCATTGCAGGATAGTATACAGTCAACGGCGCGTATCTATGAGATGGTCTCTACGCATTTCATCGGTTGTTATCCAGCGTCTTCTTCGCCTGGCAGGAAGCCGATCATATAAAGGTTGGGAAGCGGAAAGCTGAGACCGAAAGCAACAGGGGCGGTATTCTCGTAACTGTCCCTTTTGAAAACGTCCCTTTTGCGTCCCTTTCATCGTGACGTACTTCCGTTAGCAGTGGACGTGGGCAGCATGAAGAAAGTTGGCAGTAGGTTTGCCGCGCTCGGGTACGTCACTTCCGGTTGTTTGCTTTTAGCCAATCAGGACTCGCCGAAAGGGACACTTTTGAAAGGGACGCAAAAGGGACAAAACTCGAGAATACCGCAGAGCGTCAGCAGAAGGAGGGTGAGTCAGAGCAGAAAGAAAGCGAAAGAAGAGAGGGTGTGAGGGCATTGGACTCAATAAAAATCTAACGACTGTAGACAGCGTCGTCGAACAAGAGCGGTGAGGAGCAAAGCGAAATAAAGCAAACAAATTTGAAACGTCGTGGTAGAGGCTTTCTTAAAAGCACATGCCCACTTGGGCGGTTTGCCCACGATTGACAGCTTTTAGGAGCTAATGGGACCGGCTGTCAAAATTCACAAAAGTGTGAATTGGGAAAGTAGAATTAGTGCGTGCGGCGTCACACGGGAACGTGATGGCACGAGGGAAGGACAGGTACACACCAGCCGTGCAGACCTCCGATTCTAAGGAGGCTGTTGTGGGTGCCAGTCTTCTTGCGGTCGTATTTGAGTACAGAATCAGAGCGAAAAAAAACTGACGCAAACACCGTATAGCAGAAAAGAACCCAGTCTTTGTAATTCATACCAAAGTACAAAGAAATCAAAGCGAAAAGAAGACGCTCGTACAATGTAGTAGTAAAGAAGTTATTATTAGGTATCGCCAAGCTTTCGACAGAAGCGCGACAGCGGTTACACAAACATCGCAAAAAACAGGCAGCGAAAAGCGGACGGAGGATTTCCATAACACCGAGCAGCAGTTACTTTGAATGCGGCGCGTTTCCATCACCCTTTTTCTTATTTTGTCAGTCGGCCTTAGTCACGTGATTACACCGGCGCGAGAAATGGGCAGAAACTGCTACTGGGGATGCCAAATTCCAAACAAAAAGCCCATATGAGCGCCTGAAATAAAAAATAAACAAACCTTTGCATTAAAATACGCGTTCATAAAATAAAAGTGCAATAAAGTAAAGTAGTTTTAATTGCATGCCCCAAGTAGCCACCAGTGTAGCACTGGAGCGAGAAAATGCACTGAAAAATGCGCCCCAACATATCGCGCCTCCTTCGAGCCCGCTGCCGTGGACCCGTTACGTCACATAAATAATTACCAAATAGCAGGAATCGTATTTGCAAAGCCCATAAAGTCCGCTTAGAAATATCATCATCACGTTACTTGGGCACCGGTAGAGCTCGTGTCTCCCGAGTTCCGCTCAATCTTCCGCCTCCTGGAATAGCACCCTGGGTTTACAGCGACACTACAGCCTTACCTTGAACAATGATATAAAAATGACTTTCCACCTGCGCAAAGATATGTCGCCAAATACACAGAAACGCTTTTCTCAACACAAAGACGCCAAAACACCACAGAATAAGACAAAAATTGGGCAACGTGTACTAGATGTGCAAAGCTAAGGAAACAGCAGGGCTGTCACCCCCGCCCCACTTGCTAATTCTTCCTTCCCCTGTGTTTATGCGTACTTAAGCTCGGATACTCCGCCAAGCTTGTCCGTGGTTATGCTTTGGAAATGGGTAAAGCTTTTTTCCATAGCATGGTCGTTCGCGCCCAAAGAACGATGGACACGACGCCATTTAAACATGAACAATGTACGCGACATTGTACATGCTCAACTACGCATCATGTGCAACTTGGTGACGTTTCCCCATCGCCTCACTCGCGCAATATTTGACATTGGACCAAAGTCGCCGCTACCATTCTCTCGTACAGGAGTGGAAGATTTCGCTCCGTGCTTCCTATTTTTTTAAGAGTGACGCCCCTCTTGTGTCGTCCTACCTCTGCCTTGGTCGGTTACCGGGTCGTTGCCCCTCACATATATTCCCGAAGTAGCCGCTTAAGCTTCTCGACGACTGGTGAGCCCAGATTATTTTGAGAGCAGGATTTCACATCTCTCCCCAAGTGAACGCGCTAGAACGCGCTAAAACGCGCTAGAACCAGACTCAAAGAGCTTCGCTGGACGGAGGTTACAGTGCGGGCTTTTCTGCGCTTCCCATTTCTTGCTGGAGCGCACGTGAACTGGTAAGTAGAACAGTACGCAAAAGATCCCACCGCGTACGCTAAACAGAGCGTTCTGAGAGATGGAGCGGTGCTGGCGCCAGCATTGACGTCATAGCCTCGCGAGGCTTGCATTCGCGTACGCAACTGCGGGAATGTTTCCCTGGGGGCGCTGCGACGGATAAGTTGGTGTCCTTGGTTTTGCGCGTACTAACACCAACGAACGAAGGCAAAGATTAAACATGTCTGCTGTGAAAAATCACCACGTGGGCGCCGTCGCAGATATGACGATATTTACTGCAGGCATTCGGATGATAATTATGAATATTCCCGCCCAAGGAAACAGGAAGGCACGCCATTTTTATTGTGTTATACCCCTGCTACACTGGGGTCTAAATGTCATTTGAACCAAATGTCATTTGGCTCAAATGCCAAGTTGGTGCTGCTACACCTAGGTTTTTAAATGCCATTTGGGCTCAAATGACATGTGAGCCAAATGAACACCGAGAGAGACATTTAAGATTTCAAATGCCATTTCCAGCACTCTCGGACGCAGCGTCTTCGATCGGCAATAAAAAATATAATACTTCCGTACGTAAAACAAACAAAATATTGTTGTTTGTGAAACTTTGTTCACTGTTTATTTACTTAAAATACGAAATCAACATATTTAATTTTCATACTCTCAAAACCAGTGGGTCAGTTGCAAAAACACAAACAAAAACAACGCAAGGCAGCCTTAAAGTCAAAACTTGTGTCTCTTCTAATTTGATATCATTTTACTGCCTCGGACTGCTCCTAAGTTTGATTGTTGTATTAGTGTACGAAAACGGAACGGGGCAACAACAGCGCCACTAGAGCACAGCGAACAGTTGTGAAAGCTTTCAAATGCCATCGAAATTGTAGTGTAGCACGGCGGATTCTGAATGGCATTTGAAGTAACCCATTTCAGTCAAATGACATTTGGTTCAAATGACATTTGGACCCCAGTGTAGCAGGGGTATTAAAGCTCATTTAGATTCCTTTTGTGAAGCATACAAAGAAGAACGTTTTAAAAAAAGAGCTCCAATTTAATCACAATCCAACGAAAAATCTTTTTTAAAAATAGGTGCTACGTCTTTATTAATAAAAACGGCTGAGCGTCTCTACATGCAACCATGTTTTATACCACTAAAATGCACAACGTTTTCTGTTACAACGGCGTTTAATCTTGTTTTGAATTTTTCATTGTTATGTTGTTTTTACACCGCTAATATGACGTATTTTTCTAGTAGGAGACGCACCAACTATTGGCACATGATTGGCCTCCTTGGTGTAGCTTTCTGCACTCTGCCGATGAGCTCGCCGAAATGCAGTAGTACAGTAATACCCGATTTTAATGAACCCGGATAGATCGAATTATGCTATATAGCGAATGCATGGTCTCGGAGCGGCGATCGAGAGGTTCATTTGCCGCGATGGAGCTGTTGAGCCTCCCATGGGGCGACTTGACTCCCGTCACTTTCCGGAACTGTTAACGACGCGACTGACCCACGGTTAAACCGTCCCGGACCGCGAGTCCGGACCAGGATGGAAGCATCGGCGAACTGTGGGAAGAGCCCGACAACGTTCCCGATGTTGTGCTGAAAGGAGTGCCCTTCGAGGATTGCCTGAGTTCTACGACGACGTTGCCTCACTGTGAGCCCCTCGGACGCCGACAAACACCGTTCGCCGATGTAATGGCTGCTGGCGCTGCTGGAAGTCACCGAAGAGGCGGGGGATGTCGCGAGCGTAAGCCGTCCGGGTCTTAATGAAGCGCTTTTGCAGTCAATATGCTCCAACATGTTGCTTCGATATTAAATGCAGAACATTTGTATAACTCACGATGTCACCCGTGCGTCGGCGTCCGCAGCACCAGCCTCCCCCTACACTATAAAAAGAAATAACAGTTACCGGCGCCTGTTCGATCCCACGACCCTGCGGGCGAACGCAAGGTACATGGTGCTCTACCCACTGCGCCACAAAAACCGACACAGAATGAAAGGCTACGAACGCGCCTTATATCCTTGACTCATTCAAACTACGTCAAGAAGCTGCTGATACAACGCATCACTACATGTGGACGAAACGCGAGGTACATGGTGCTCTTCCCACTGCCCACAAAACCGACACAAATCAAAGGCTACGAACGCACCTTATACCCTTTGACTCATTCAAACTACGTCGTCAGCGGCGTGCGTTGGCGACTCAGCGGCGTGCTAGCGGCGTGATAGCTGCGTGGTGTACACGTGATAGCACCAACCCCCAAACACTAAACGTTAATGCAATACACCCACCCCCTATGCGACGCATTTACTCGAGTCCCCCTCGCGGGGAGATAGGCCCTTTTTTTGAATGACACGGACTGCAACTTATGCAAATCATGTCTCATGTAAAGAATTCTGTGCTGGTTGACGCCGCCAAAACGAAAGTGAAAACAAGAATCACCGCTTTTAGATGCGACTGCATCTGATTCACTCGCCTTGTCCCTCTATACGGTGTTGTTGTCTGTCCACACCCCTCCACCATTCTCCTCGCCGCGCGAGCTGCGCTCTCCGCCGCTCACCCCCTCTCCTCTCCGATAGTGAACACTCTCTCTTTTTTTTTATTACGCAAGTACGCCCTTTGGCATAAACTAGATGTAGTCAGGCAGTCCCGTCTCCACAATGAAGTCGAGGAGGGGCCGTATTGGGGACCGTGCGTCCAGCGGCGAAGGTCAGGTGGTCGGTCCTGGGTGGTACCCAAGGGCCCTCATGTGACGAACTCGTGCTGCCTGGAGGCCCGAGCATGAAACCAAGGAGTGTGGTCCAGGGTCGCTTCAGTGGCAGGGGTTTTACAGAAGGGGCATGTTTCTGGGGGAACTTGCGTCCTCCATGAGGCCTTTATCGCCGGGTCAAAGCTGCGCCCACGCGGATTCTCCGAAGCGCCACCTCCTCGCGGCGGGTTAAACCGCCAGGAAGGTCCGACCCACGCGGGGGAAGAAGGGCACGCGTGGAGCGCCGGAGAGACTCCTTGTGAATGATGAGGGTGTCACTCTGCGACAACTGGAGCAGGGGTAGCGGCCCAGTACCCTCTGGGGATGGCAGGCCGCGTCAGCGTCAGGTGGGCAGGTGTTGAACGTCTATTCCACAGAACTCGCACGGGACACGGAAAAGAGTTCACAATGCGATGCACATCGCAGGTCAAGTCGAGGCGACTTGGCGACGCGTCGGTAGTTCCCGGACTGCCTGTGTGGAGTCTGTGTACAGGTGAAGGCACGACGGCGGGTTTATGCGTAATCGAGGCTCTAATGAGGATAACCCATCCCGGATGGCCAGAAGTTCTGCCATGATTGAGGGAAGAGGTGCCTCGGTGAGGTATGAGCAGGTCTGCTGCAGTTTCTGGATGAGTGGGGCACACAAGGCTGGTGTGTATGAGATTTGGGGCCATGCCTGCGTCGACGTACACTTGCATTGCCTCGGCTGTGCCATCCGACTCCGAGGGAAAAGGGTTGGGCTGCAGGGACTGATTATGAAAACGGCGTATCCGGGTCAGTGGCCGGTTGTCTGTGGATTGGCTTCGGCTCCAAGGGGGAAGGTCAGGCTGATTTCGTAATATAACAGGTGACTTGGAATCGAAGTAGTGGGCCAATGCCGCAGCAACTGGAATTGTTTGAATTTTCAGGTGACGTGCCCTCCTCCGCTGTTCAACAAGCTCGTCGAGGGTGTTCAGCTGGGCCTCCGCTTGTAGCGTCGGAATTGGGGTCATACGAGGCAGGCCTGTGATAACTCGCATAGCCTCTCGGTTTACACTTTCCAGTAGGTCCCAGTCCCTTCGTGTGAGATGCTGAAACTGAGCTTGGTATATCAGCCGGGGTTGCAAGACAGATCGAACTAGGATACGTGCCATGCGACTACAGGCACCGCCGGTCTTTGTGAGATCCGTCGGAAGAGATGAAGCGTCTTGGAGGCTTTGCCGCGCACGCAGCGGATCCATGGAGCAGCGGACCCAGAGGCGTCTATTTCTACTCCAAGCACTCGCATTGACGATGCGGGATTGAGGGCACCGGCCGTTTAAGGCCAAGGAGAGGGGCGTCTGGGAAAGACGACGTCGGCCCCACCTATTTGTGATCGACATGAAGGTCGTCTTTGCAGGCCGAAAGTGTCAATCCAATCTTGGCACACCAATGCGCCGTTTTGTCTAGGGCCGCCTGGAGGCCTGCTTGCTGTCTGTTTCAAATCTGCATGTACTGACCAGACTGTAATGTCGTCGGCGTAGATTAGAAAGAAAATGTCCGGAATGGTAGCTAACTGCCACGCGAGGGGAAGGAGTGCCACATTAAACAACACTGGTGGCCAACACAGAGCCCTGGGGTACTCCCCGCTCTGAGGTGAAATGCCCTACACTTTCCTTGCCGATTCGTATAGAAAAGGTACGACTGTCGAGGAAAGACCGCACCAAGTTGCAGACCATGACTGGAACTTTCAGCTGACGTAAGATGGTAAGGATCGCTGAGTGACTGACATGGTCATAAGCCTTTAGGACGTCCATGGTTAGGAGCGTTCGTATGCTGCGAGCTCTGCCACCCAAAAGTACCATGTTCGAAAGATGTTCCAGGCCATCTTCTGTACCGAGGTGTTGGCGGAAGCCTATCTGAAGCTGGATGATACCACAGGTAGCGCTCAAGCCACCAGGACAGGCGAGTAGCGAGCATACGCTCCAGCAGCTTGCAGATAGTGCATGTCAATGCAATCGGCCTAAGGTTACTCATGCGGTCCACTGGCTTGCCTGGTTTTGGTATCGGCACCACTTCCGCATGTTTCCAGGAAGCTGGGAGCTCCCCTGAGGCCCAGATGGCGTTGAGTGAGTCAAGCATTCCACTGAAGAGCTGGGCCATCAGCGTTCTTGAACACTTCATAGGTGATACCATCTGGTCCCGGAGCTGTGCGCAACTTGGCCTGGTCGATGGCGGCCACAAATTCCGCCATTGTAAAGGGCCCTTGTATGCCATCAATGTCCACCTGAGTTGGGCACGCACCTGCTTCAGGAGGGAAGGTAAAGTTGGCCGATGAATTGTGGTGGAGCCTGGTCGAACGCCGGGAAGAATGCTTTGGCTAACTCTGGGGCAAAATTGTTTTGGCGTTTTCCCAGAGGCAAGGACACGCACTAGTGGCAGGGTCCGGTGGTCGTGCACCAGCTTCCATGCTGCGGAATGTCCGCCAGATGGAAGATGTCGTTGAGGACGGTCCAATGGACGCACACCAATCTAACCACCTTTGTCTAGAAAGGCGCTTTCTCGTGGCGGCGGGCAGCGGCTGTGGCACGATTTAAAGAAGCTCGCAATTCTGGAGATCCTGGATACCGGTTCACAGCCCGTTCAGCACGACGACGAGCTGCCCATAATCGAAGGAGATGCAGGTCAGGAACTGGCCTAGACTCGTCCACCCAAGCTGTCCGCGTTGCGTCCTTAAGGGCGGCGCATAAAATAGGCACTGCATCGCATAGGGTTCCAGGTAGGGAGCTGTCTAACACCCTCCTAAACAAGTCCCAGTCAGTCACACGACAGCGGCGCCGTAGGCATCGTTGGGACCCTGGAGCTAAACCAAGACGTAAGGGGATAGTGGTCACTGCCCCAACAGTCCGGCTCACGGTCCCATGAGACCGGAGTTACGCCTGTCCACCAGGAAAGGTCCGGGGCATAGGGGGGCGCGCGAGGATGATCCCAGCGACGTGTCGATATGTACGGAGCATTGAGTAGCACAAACTGCTGGCTTGTAAATGTATCTAAGACTGCCACACCACGCGCACTGGACGAAGGGTAACCCCATGCCTCATGAGGCGCAATTAAAGTCCCCACCGACTAGCACAGGTCGTCCGGGGTACGTGCGGCGAAGGTGAGCAAGCCAGCCCATTCGCAGTCGGGGTGCACTGCCACTGTACGGACGCACGTAGCACGACACCAGGATCACGTCGGTGCGGGGTAGGCGAACCAATACAGCAACCACTTCCTGCCACGCACTGCACCAAGACACCAACGGCACTTGAGTCTGGGGGGTAACAGGTGGCTACGTACACAGCCACTTTACCAGGTGGACCAGATTGCATTGCTGCAACGGCGGTCCGGAATGGTAGGTGAAGAGTACGCAGTGAATCCCTTAATGCGTGGCATTGAGTTTGTCTCCTGCAAGAGCAGAGCCCACGCTTGAAGTGTGCCCATGCGGAGACGAGACTGCAGCTCCCCTACCTTGGTCGCGAGACCTCTAGCAGTTCCACTGGAGTACACACTTGTGTCGTAGCGGGCTTGGGGAAGCATTCGCACCTTGAGGGGCCACTGAAGCCATCATGGACGTAGGTGCGCCACGAGAACCGTCGCCAGATGTTGCAGTTTGCTCCGCTACGAAAGTGAGAAGTTCTGTGGCCGTAAGGTTAGAAGAATCAGGATGTAATTCCCGAAGCGGCGCTGAAGTGCAGGTGGAGGAGCAGGTGCATCGTGGTGCTGTCCCCGTTGCGCAAAGGTCGCGCGACGTTGCACTGATGTGGCAGTTGTTGAAACAGGTGTTTCCTGGTGCTTCGCCCGTTGCGCTAAGGTGCACGACGTTGCCGGATACGCTTCATTTCTGCTTCTAGCTCCGCCAAACGGTGGTCCAAAGCAGCCACGCTATCCGCGCAATCCGTAGTTGAAGGCAATGGTTCCTTGCGGGTATTGCCTGGTGGTTGACGTCGCCGCTTCACCGCAGTAGCGTAGGTGTGGTCGCCGAGCGGTTGGCTCCCATTTGGCTCCGTAGATTCGTCACATTCCTGTTCTTCTGCTAATACTTCATACCTGTTCGACAGTGCTAACATATTGCCAGTGTCTGCCGCAGCTTTGTTTTGGCGCGTTTGTCGACGGTTTTCCCGCAGTTTCTCTGTTGCGCGGCACTTTGTTGGACACTTCGCAGACGTTATGTCGTGGGTCGTTGCTGCGACACAATGAGCAGCGATATTCTGGCGTTGTCGGGGCTTCCATGTCGGCGTCCTTTGGAGGAGTCGGACAAGAGGCCTTCATATGTCCAGGACGTAAACACTGGTAGCAGAATATCGCGGACGGCCGGTACGGGCGAACCCGAAGGATACACCCAAAGTAGTAAAGGCAGGAAGGTGGTTCCGAAGGCCCACTTAAGGTGACGAGGCATGTACGGCTGCGCCCTAGGTATCGCGCCGACACCACCTTATGAGTTGGACAGGTGAAGTCCGCACTTAGAGTCGCTTGATCCTGCCCGACATCTACTCCACTCACAACGTACCTTTTGAGGTCGGTTCCGGAGGTGAGGTAGGCTTGGACTGGGAGGGTAAATGTTCCTGTGACCGGTATCGATTGGAGGGTCAGCAGTTTGGCGGTGGCTTCCAGGGTAGGCACCCACACAGAGATCGTGTTGGTGGGGCGGTGGTA
Source organism: Haemaphysalis longicornis (assembly GCA_013339765.2). Lineage (NCBI taxonomy): Eukaryota > Metazoa > Arthropoda > Arachnida > Ixodida > Ixodidae > Haemaphysalis > Haemaphysalis longicornis. The sequence continues at coordinate 32,415,136 of CM023448.1, read as the reverse complement.
AGTGTAGCCACTAAACCCTGTGGTGCCGAGACAACCATCAAGAGTGCGTTGCATGACTTGATTGGGCAGTTTTTGACATATCGTAGGCGCAGCGTGGCTTGACAACCACCTTGTACGACCCTGCAGATGTCGATGTCAGGAGACCAGTTGATGGCAGAGTCGGACACTGGCGCTTGGCGCTGCAATCTTGGGATGTCAGGTCAGATGCTGGTACCGAAGGGGCGTTGCATCGCCCTCTTGGGAGGCGGCGTAGTAGCAGGAACCGTAGGCGTACCTCGTAGCTGGCCGGAATTCAACGAGACACAATCCATTGCTGTCGAGGACTCCGGGGCCACGCCCGGCGTCGATGAGTCATGGTCATAGGCGAGCCTGGTTTCCGCCGGGGAGGAGTCAACAAGGCGGCGCAAGCCCACCTTGCGCCCCGCCCGCCGTGCCAGAGCAGCCAGCTCGAGAACTGGTAGCCACGTGCAGCAGCGGCAGACATCGGGCGGCGTTTCGCGGATCTTGAAGCGGCGAGTTAGGCCTAGCCGCCGAGCGACCGGCAAAGGCATTCGTTTGCAGAAGGCGGTGGGCGCCGAAGCGCCCTCCTAGGTACCGGTTTCGAAGCCAGGAGCACTCAGAACGTTGATGGTGTCCGTTCTCGTGCACCAGGAGTGTAATGGGCGCAGGAAAGTCGATGCAAAAGGGAGCAGCACAGAGACACGTCCACACGCTCACAGCGCTCACCGTGAACACTCTCTCGCGAGGGGCATTGGATTTTATTCGATTGGCTTGACTTGGCTTGGCTTGGCTTGGCTTGGATTGGAGTGGATTAAAGTGGATTGTGTTGGATTGTGTTGCGTCATAGCCGCGCCACGTTGCTTCATAGCCGTGGCAGGGGGTAGGGGGTTCACGTCACGTTTCACGCGAAGGGAGAATCAACCTAACGGAAAACAACAACGGAACCCCCTATGCGCCGCATCTACACAGGGGTTCCCGCGAGGGGAGGTGGGGGAAATTTTTGGGGAATTAGGCAGTTGCAGCGGTAAGTAGTTTTATTGCTTGCAATAAAGATTGTTTTCTGTATGGTAATGGGATACTTTACTATGTTCGTTCCTGCTGCGGGGATGGTAGCAGGAAGTGGAGGGGGGGGGTAATGGGGGTTCCGCGTACTGCGAACACGTCAACAAAAATCGTTATTGGCGGGTTCGGCTATTTCGAACTATTGGATATTTAGAACTAATCGTGACGCATATTGCAGTTCGCTATAACCGGGTTCGACTGTAGTATGAATTACTGTGGTCGCCATTTACTAATGCTCTCGAATAATTAGTAACAAAAGATGACTCAAATAAGAACTTCTATCGTTGACAAGTTAATTAAAGAATATGACTGGAATTCCTTATTGCAGTATAACCACGTAGAAATGTATCACAAGCTGGTGACGGAACTGAACAATATTTACTCCCAGACTTCTAAACAGAAAGTCTTGAAACGAAGAAACAGCAGAAAGCGAGTGGATAGATACAGAAATAATTAAACTTTGTGACGAAAAAGAAGAAATATGGAAACGCAGCAAGAAGGAACCCGGGAATCAAAATTTGAAAGAAGACTACAGAAGAATTCGTAATAAAGCGACAGCAAAGCTGCGGCTCGCGAAAAACCGGTACTATTCGGAAAAAGTTTCCATTAATAAAAAAAGCCCAAAACATACCTGGGGAATATCAAATCAGCTTATCGGCAAACAAAAGAAAAGGTCTAGTGACGACACCATTATCAGTAACTTTAAGAACAGGGACGTCCGCTCCTTGAATGATACATTCAATAACCACTTTATACAGGCTATTGAATGCGTTAGGGGAGCAAAGAAAGCCCCATCTTGGGATGAAATAATTAGTAGGTCAACATGCTCCCAATCGGGTTATCTGCCGGAAATCACTGGCGAAAATCTTTGGTATATTGTTAACCAAATGCCAATATTTAAACCTGCTGGTGTGGATGGAATAAGGCCGAGAGATATCTTCAGAAATTTTAAGGAATTGTGAAGTGCGATCCAGGCCATATTTAACGGGATAATCAACACCAGTATAATACCCAATGAAATGAAAGTATTAGTTGTTACGCCACTGTACAAGAAAGCAAAGAAAGACAGCATTGATAATTATAGACTGATTTCTATTTTGTATGTTCTAACCCACATAATGGAAAAGTATCTGGCAAAAATAATGTTCAGCTTTTGTGAAAATAATTTTTATTGACGCCCACCCAATATGGTTTCAAAAAGGAGCAAAGTACCCTGACGTTGCTAGAAGATTTCTGTGACCACGTACAAGCCAAAACTGACGAGAATGAGGTTCCCTTAAATTTATTTTTGCATCTCACTCGAGCGTTTGACACCATTGACCGCGACATTCTAATTTGTAAACTTGAAGGACGGGGATTTCAAGGACTGTTCACTGCGTTGTTTAAAAATGATTTCTCGGAACGGAAACAAACTGTGAAAATTGACGGGAATTACAGTGAATTAAGATTGACAAAATACGGAGTACCCCAAGGTTCTTCATTGGGACCTTTGGTATTTAATTTGTATGTGAATGACCTCGGAACGCTGAACCTTCAGTCCAAAATATTTCAATTGGCTGATGACACTGCCCTTGTTGTAACACATCAGACTTTGGAGTGCGCATCAAATTATCTTCAATCGGACATATATAAAATTATGTCATGGTATGAACAAAACTACATATACGTTAATGCATCGAAAACAAAACTGTATTGTTTTCACAATCCTCTTAAAAAGCTTGATGTGTTAAATCCTGTGTTGCTGCATTCTAAAAATTGCAAAGGCTGTTAAACGACCAGATTTAGGGGAAATCCCCAAGGTGGAGTAAGTTTCTGTGAAGGAAAGTTTGACATCCACCTAAATGCAGCCAACGGCTACAAAGGAAAGCTATACAGCTTTCTCAGAAACTTCGCAGTTGAAGAAAAATTCGTCCTGGTCCAGGACGAATTTTATACTTACTCTTTAATACTTACTCCACCTTGGGGATTTCCCCTAAATCTGGTCGTTTAACACCTGTCGTTCACTTCGAGTTGTTGATCAATTCGCTTTCGCGCTACTAACGACTAGCCTCCTGGTTAGCTCAGTTGGTAGAGCGACTGCTCCGGTTAAGCAGTGGTCCCGGGTTCAAATCCTGGACCAGGACGAATTTTTCTTCAACTGCGAAGTTTCTGAGAAAGCTGTATAGCTTTCCTTTGTAGCCGTTGGCTGCATTTAGGTGGATGTCAAACTTTCCTTCACAAATTGCAAAGGCTGTTCGTGTGTTCCACTTGAACCAAGTGTTACTGCGACATATTTGGGATTAGAATTAGATGAGACGTTGTCGTGGCACGTTCATGTCGAGAGCATATGTAAAAAGTTACGTTATGTTGCCGCTCAGCTCTATCAAATTCAAAGTAGTACGAGTGTTAAGTTCAGAAAGAATGTCTATCAAGCCCTGGGGGAGTCTCTTTTAAGATACGGAATTTCGCTTTACGGTTTTGTTCTGACACACTCAAAAACCAATAAATAAAATAATATTCAAGTGTGCAAACAGTATATGTTACGGTACCAATTCAAATGATCTAGACAAGAAAAGCCTATTGAAAGTGGTAGATCTCCTTACAGTGGAAAAGTTGCGCGATTACGTAATTTATGTAGACCATTATTACGATAAATGGTTTAAAGTGGTCAAACCAAAGAGTAGGTTCGGTTTGAGAAAAAGTGAATATTGCAGCGTACCACGGATTTTCACCAATTATGGGAGGCGATGCCGAGTGTATTATGTTCTCTCCCTTTTCAATAAGCTGCCAATTGACGCATTGCATATTCCATCATTGAAGCGATCGAAGCGCACGTTGAAAAATGTATGCCTGGAAACGATATGAAATGTACTTGCTGTGTGTATGTGTGTGTGTGTGTGTGTGTGTGTTTTAAGCGTCCCGATGAAAGAATGTGAACTGTGTACGGAAATGTTAACCGATTTTCGTGTTTAGTTATGTTTTGTTAATACGATAAGTATAGCAAGATATCAATGACAAGTGCTTTATTTGTCAAGAAGTTTGTTGATCTGCATTATGTACACCTGTGATATATTTTGAGTATTGCTATTAACCTCGGTAGGTAATTTTAACACAATGCCTATTTGTGTTGCCTTTTTTTATGTATTATTGAGGCATATGTTGAATATTTTGGTGCTTTCAAATATTTATTTGTTCCAAAGTTTCGAACTTTATTATGTATGTGAGTGATCGTGTTTTGTTGCACTGCTGTTAACTATGCCGGCTGCCTGTGCCGCACTCAAGCGCGCTAGTGCTTAATTAAGCGGCGCAGAATTAGGAATGTCTGTAATTTACTGTGCACAAGTAAACTTACTTACTTACTTACTAATTGGGGCTTACAAATTGCGTGGTGTAATTTCAAGATGAAATAAAATTGTTCCTGTCCTTGGCATTTTAACCCTTCGCTTTAAACCCATACGATTCAAGTTTATACGGTAACGGAAATAGGAGAAATCGTTTAATTAATCCAGCTTTTACTAATGCCCTTCCCTCTAATATGAGACTAGTGAAAGATTTTACTTAACGGTTGTGAGGGCACGATTTGTAATGACACGTAATGGAAACTGGTAAGCTCGGGTTTTTCCCGCGAAATAAAGCTTAAGTCCTCAAAAATTTTAGTCAGCTAATTGGCCGGGCAACGTCCTGAAGCGCGAATTAGCAACAAACATATTTTGTTCCATGACTTTACAGACTAGGGAATATTCCGCTGGTCATCGTTTTTCACGCTGTAAAAATTCACTAAAGTTTATTACAGCGCGAGGGCCACTAGACTGTCTGCATTCGTACGGCCGTGGAAGCGCCAGTGCAGTTAATTTAATCTTTTACTGTGTGATAGCGCATCGGCGTTGCTTGCTCTGCTATGCGGTGCACACGCCTTGTTTGCAATGATACTGTTCACGTTCCTGCGTGGCTGATATTGAATCTTCCAAGAGGACAAGGAAGGGGAGCGGATCTGTCCGCACGAGCTCACTGCGCAATAACTGGAACACAAACTGGCTACCCTGTAAAACCTCTTCCCAAAATATCGGATTCGGGAAGTCAGTGTTATAGGCAAGGACATCAGAACTATTTGGTATTCATTGCTATTCATTCGCGTCTGTGTGCTGCTCAGGCGGGGCTGACCAGAAATTCCAACCTCCGCCTGTACATGTGATGAGCACGTCATCTGCATCTTTCGGAGGAATTATAAAGCACTAATTCGGCAGCCCTCACGAGGAAGAAAACTATTGGCATGGTGCCTGCGGAAGTAGAGGGTAGGAGAACTCTATTCATTACATAGGGCATTAACAGCACCTGTGGCAGCGCTTCCGACACCCAAGTTTGGCCAGTGTGGGTCCTATTTTTGATTTACGCAAATATAAAAAATAACGCATCGCTTCTCATAGAACAAAATCTGAGTGACGTACGAGACAACAATATTTCAGTTATGATGCCCTTTAGTGTCCTGTTAAACCCTCCCAAAAACTGTCCTCACCAATTCGAAGCTTTCGGTTGCCGAACTAACCCTTTATTTGGCTGTCTTTATCAGCCTTCCCACTACCCTCCAAAATTTGTGCCCTTCCACTTTCTGAAGAATGATATTCTGGGATGCTGAATGCAGTATATATATACAAAAAGCACCGAACAGAAAGACGTTTGTTTGTAGTTTGCGTTCGAGCAATTAGCACTTAACCCAGTGAAACTTTGAAGGATTCGGGATTTATTCTAGTAAGATGCCTGCGTCGTACGTATCTTATTTTCTGCGTAACACACCAACCAAACCGCTCCACCACTGAGGACACCCGAAAGTTACATTGGGGCTGTGCATGTACACATTTAAACCTCCCGCCTGCACAACGGACATAACATCGGTGTGTGCATGAAGCCTATATGTGCACGTGCACGCCTCCACCCTTTCCCTCCACTTCCAACTATTGCCTGATAAACTGGCAACCCGTTACATGCGCGTGCTTAGAAGTGAAAGGCACCGACACAATTTCGGCTCGGAAGTCCTTTTAGGCTGAACAAGAAATATTGGCTCACGTCGACATTGTTGTTCATCCGGGAGAGATTCTTAGCTACTCGGCGAGCTGAAACTTGCGGTAAAAATGGCGGCGGCAGTGGCTTTATGTTGTTTTCCCACCCATTCTCGCTTCTCTTCTGGTAGGCCCTCATTCCATTCCCGCTGTTCTTTCTCCAAATGAACAACAAGCTTGAGGGACTCCAGCTTTATTCTAGTGGAGAAACATGCGGCTGCCCGTTTCCGTCCCGCGTGGAAGGCATCTCCCTGTCTGTGTAACACACCGACAGCCGCCAGGCCGCATTGAGCCGCAAGACTTCCACGTTTGATTTTCCCGCTAGCACAGCGCGCATGTCAACGGTAGCGGCATGAAGAATAGATGCGCATGCACGCCCCTTCCTGGGTCACCGAATGGATGTGTGCCCGAACCCCCAAGATCGTATCTGCCGGGGCTGCGGACTGAGTAACCCGGACGAAGAACACGAGTGCGATCCCAAGTGCGCACTATGTAGCGGCAAGCACATGACGGGCGACCGCCGATGTAAAGCAAAATACAAGACGCCGTACGTGGTCAGACGCCGCCGTTAGGAACGCCAGCGCGCGGAGGAAGAGTCCGACGAAAGAGACCAAAAGAAAAGAGGTCATGCCAGGCGACCCCAACGGAGCTCCGCTTCGCGGAGCCGATCGAGGACGCAGGCCCGCGGGGGCAGACACCAAAGCCGCCGGCGCCGCCGCCGTCAGTCGCGCTCCTGCTCCCGCGGCCGCACACCATCAACCAGGCGCGGTGGAGCGGGAGGCGTCGCCGGCAACCGCCGCACCAGTTCGGGGTTTCCCGGGGCCAGCTCCAGGGCGAGTTCCAGATCGGGGACCGGGCCGAGCACACGCCGAGGGATCCTGCTCGCCGAGAAGAAGGTGGGCTGGACAGATGGATCTCCCGTAGCTCGAGCGGAAGAATTTCCGCCGCTCGTCCCTAGCGCGGTAACTCCACAGATCCCCCCTCCGCAACCCCAAACTTCTAACCAAGCAGCATCGGCTGCAAAGCCAAAGCCGAAGGACGAGAGTGCCGAACTCAGAAAAATCATAGAAAAACAGAACGCGTAGATTAAGTCGCTGATGGATAAGATCGCGAAATTGGCCAGCGAACATACAGCGACCAGAGTGGTTGCTCAGCAAACAGCGAGCGTAGCAGCCGCGGACGCCACTGAGAAGCAGAGAAAGATGCCGCGGAGGGAGACGCCGCTGGCCCGCATAGTGCGGGAAGGGGCGTCGAAGACCGCACAGGAAGCATCGGGTAGCCAAGAGGCGATGGACGCCGAGACGACCCCAGCCAGCGAGGCCGGCAAAGCCGCAGCCCCAGCTCCGGAGGTACAGAACCCCAGTTGGTGCAAGGTGATCGAGGAGAAGCTCGAAGCGATCCTCACAGCAGTCAACCGAGTGAGCGTCAGGGTAGACAACCTCGAAGTGAAGGTTGAAACACTATCCGTAAAGCACGAACGACTGGCGGCGCGCGTGAACGCCATGGCCGCCAACAACACAGCGCAGGGAAGGCTCGCTGCACTACGCAAGAAGCGAAACGAAAGACTCAAAGCATCGGTCGCGAACAGACGTGGCCGCCTAGAAACGGCCGAAGAAGATGAAGAGAACAAATAAAGGAAAGAATAATCGGGGGGAGACACCACGATAGTGTACCAATGGAACTGCAGAGGAATTCGCAACAAAGACAGCGAACTATTACTTCACATTGAAAGCCTAGACCACAAACCAGACGTGATTGCGTTGCAAGAAACGCACGCCAGACCGCGCCTGCCGGGGTACGTGACCTACACGGACCCGACGGAGCGCGGCACGGCGGTGCTTGTACGAAACAACGTGGCCACAACGCAGCATGTAACTGCCCAGAGTGGCTGCGAGCGCACGCTGGTGGAGGTACATTCGAGAACGATTGGCAATGCCAGAAACATGTTTATTATGAGCGCGTACTGCAGACCCTCGCAAAAACAGTACGATTTCGATAAGATGGTGCGAGAAGCGAAAAAGATTGCCGGGAACAGGACACTCCTGATACTCGGCGACTTTAACGCTCCTCATCCGAAATGGGGCTACAAGCATCAAACCAAGAGAGGGACAAAATTAGCGCAAGTAATGGAAGACCAAGACATGGTACTCCTGAACGAGCCGGGGACGGTCACCCGGAGAGGCAACAGCGCCTGCCGAGACACCACGCCGGACCTATCGTGGCTCTGGGGAACGGCACCGGTGGCCTGGCAGTGCGAGGACCAAGACTTCGGGTCCGACCACTACCTTATCTACATTCAAATTCAAGGACCGAGTTACCGGGCAACGCTGGGCAAAGCCAGGGTAACGGACTGGGACCGGATGCGAAAGCACACCGAAGAGAAAGCAAATGAAGAAGAAGACTTGGACACCGAAGAAGGCCGAGACGAAAGAAGCAACCAAACGTACGCCGAGTGGGCCCGCGAGCAAAAGACAACGCTCGACAAGTTCACTAAGGAAATTGTGACGACTGCGCAAACACCCTTCGTGGACGCCCGCCTCGCGCACATGTTCCACGCCTCGCGCACATGTGGGCGGCGCGCCACTCGCTCACGCGAAGGTGGAAACGGCAGCGTCACAATAAGAAGTTAGTCCAAAGAATAGCGAGGTTGAATAAGGAAATAGCCGAGTACGCGAGCAAGCTGTGCCGCGAAAACTGGCTCAGCGTGTGTGATGGCCTGCAGGGCAAGCTGTCGGCGCGGAAGACGTGGTGTCTCCTGAGACATCTCATCGACCCGCTGAGCAGCAAGACGGCCGGCAATCGCAATTTGATCAAGACACTGAACGCCTACAACGGGGACGGACAGCGCCTGCTGAACGACCTGGAACGGACGTACTTCAAAACAGTGAAAGGCCAGTATCCGATCCCTGACGAGTATGCGGGGCCGGAGAACCCGAACCTCGACGAACCTTTCACCACGGCTGAGCTTTGGTCCGCAATAGATGAAGGTAACAAGAGGAGTGCTCCCGGTACACTCTAAACTTTTTTTCCACCCATATACTCCCTAGAGGTTCTTTTTCGCCTGTCCTCTAGTGATCCTCCTTGTAGGAGTTTTTTTACTACATGGAACAGGGAGGTTTTGTTTACCTCCTCAAAACAGGGTGTTTTTAGGTGATAGAAAGGAGGTAGTTAGGGAGTGTTAAGAAATGTTAGGGAGAATTTAAGGAGATCAAAATGGAGTATTCTTTACTTCCTCAAGGCGTTTTTAAGTGATGTTTATGGACTTTTTAGGCGGTTGAATAGGAGCCTATTATGGCTCCCTTGGGAAGTACTTATGTTATTTTAGGGGCGTTTGAGGAGGTTCAAGGGAAGCATTTACTTCTTTTGCATGGAGTTTACGTTTTGTAGGCCTCGCGAGGGGAGTTTTTAGGAGGTTCAAGGGAAGCATATATTTCTTTTGAATGAGTTTTTGCAAAGTTGGGGCGGTTTTGTAGGCCTTCCGAAAGGAGTTTTTTCAAGGCCACAAGGGAGAGTTTCTAGTTCCCTGCGGGAGTACTGATTTCACACGGTTTTGCTCGGTTTCAGGTTTATTTCAAACGAACTTTCGCATACAAGTTTACATGGTACATGGTGTACACAAGGAGGCTCCGAAATAAAAACTTAGGGCGACCTCCTATAAGAAAGCAAAAATGGTAAATTGCTAAAAACACGCCAGTTAGGAATGGAAGACAGCAATAGAATGCTAGTTGAACAAACCGTAGAATTAATATTACTACAAGAACTGGAAATACGCGAAAAACAAAGATAGGCGCAAACACAACCACATGGTAAGTGAAATCATTATATAATAATAGCGGATCGAGAACGCGTCAGTACTTATCAGAACTTATCAGCACTCAGTACACAAAGTGAAAAAAATGGTTGCAGTGGTTTACAACAACAAAAAAATTTCAGTTGGTGGTGAAATGAGCGATCTGTGTGCTAGTTGAACAAACTGTAGAAACAATATTACTGCAAGAACTGGAAACACGCGAAAAACATATAGGCACAAACACAACGGCATGGTAAGTGACATCATTATATAATACTAGAGGATTGAGAACGCGTGAGTACTTATCAGTACGCATCAGTACTCAGTACACAAAGTGAAAAAAATGGTTGCAGTGGTTTACAACAACAAAAATTTTTTTCAAATGGTGGTGAAATGAGCGAGAGCTGTGTAACGATTTGATATTGAAAGGTAACGAGCATTCTGTAGATGGTAAAGGCACAAGAGATAAATGATGTAGGAGACAGACAGCAATGAGATGGCTATGGATAAATGAGTAATATAAAGAACGAGAAATATGCTGCGGAAAGTACCAGTACGTTTTGATAGACACAAATGCGCCAAGAAAAGTGACCGAGTCTGACGGGTTAATTGCTAGGATATAGAACAGAATGGGTGCTATCGCGACAGCATCATCAGAGTGAGAAGAAAAAGCCATGTAATTCGTGTTTTTCCGATAATTTTGAGTTGATTCATTTGGCACCAGTTGCCAACATTATTTAGATAATTGTTTCAAGTTATATTAGTTGGTTAATATTATTGCTTCACTAAAAGATAGCTGTATTATCAGCATACAGAAGGGCCCATCAAATATCCCCTGTTCAGTAAAAAAAAAGAAAACGTCGGAAACATAATACGAAATTCTTTAAACTACTATCCAATGATTACAGGATTGAAAACAAATAAAATATTGGTGAGGGATATTGATGCGATAAAAGTTAATTAGTTCTAAATCCTTCACACGTGGTTTGGTGCTGGCAAGGTCCAAAAAGGCATGTTCCACAAACGTTAGAGCTCTGTGTGCCTTCTTGGGATATTGAATGTTGAAAACCCAGAACGATGCAAACAGACTACACAGTCCTCCCAGTAAAGATGATGCAGTCAAGACACTCTGGCCATCGATGCGGAGGCTAATTTCCCCGTTCGCGGAATGCAGGCAGGGAGTCAAAGGAACAACTACCTGAAAAAGCAAAAAAAGAAAAAAAAATGACCCACATGTAAAATTCAAACAGACACTATGGTTAAATGAACTTAATAATTCGGTACAGTAATAAAATTGTTATGCCAGGTTCCCTGAGAAGATTCAGTACTTAAATTAGGAAATGCAAAGGCTTCATAAACCAAGTGCCAGTACATTAACCATCGTGGCTTTTGCAGCAATAAAAAAAGATATTACGTCCGCACAATATACTCGAGCACAACTTTAAAATGACAGTGAAGTTAAAATGCAAGTCTCTCTAGGTTGATAGATTAGCTCACGGAGAACACTATTATACCCCTCTACACCTGGCATTTTTTAAAATAAGGTTGAAACTAGCAAAAACCACGTTTTCACCGGAAGGGCTTAAGTGGCCTGACGCGCACAACTTCTTTCTTGGCTGCCGCTGGATGGTGCTACTCGTTCCATACTTGGGGTGGCAGTACCAGCTTTCCCAAGGGAGCATGCGAGCTACGCCTGAGGAAAATCGTTCGACGCCAAAACTACTTGCGGGGCCTCAAAAGGCCAATGTTTTTCTTCAGTGAAGCGTAAATACTGATCACAGGTCAATGGAGAAACATTTTGCTTAGTGGTCTCGAACGGCAAATGACAGGGGGAGTTAGGGGAAGCATGAGCGATTTGACCGGAACTGACCAAACTGCTTGGTAACTGGTAATGTTGTATTCAGTTGCTTGTATACTGCTATTAATCACCGCTGCTTCACTTGCTTCCGGTTTATCCTGATGCAAACAGCGACTGCAGTCGTGTTTGCGTCACGTTTGATGAGCAGTTGAACAGCGATTTCTCAGCACTTAAGGCATCTTGGCACTAAATCAATGCTGAAATGGCTATGCGGAGGTCCGACTTCCGTTTGAAATCAACTTGCTGGTTGTCTTCAATGACCCTTTAACAACAAGTTACCCTTATGCCTCATCACTGCAACCGATTGTTCCTCCGTGTGGTGCAAAGTGTGTTACTGTGAGTATTTTCAACGTGAAACGAACCGTTTCTGTGATTTGTAGGACTGATTCTGCTATTAATTACTGCAGTGACAACAAGCTATGAAAGAAAATCCCGCCATCTCCACGAAGTGGATGATGATGAGAGGGGCGAATCTAAAATGCTTATCAGCAGACAATGTGACGCATTAAGTGCAAGCTGCTTTCATAGTGTGTGCATTGACATTAGGATATGGCCCCCTGGCAGAATGATGCGCTGCGCGAGATTTTGCCGTACCTAAAAGGACAGGCAACTCATTTTTACGGAGTATAGGATCTGTAAAAGGGTTGCGAGTTGGGCGAGTTGGTAATTATGCATTGCGAAAAATAAACTGCGCGCAAATTAACGAGGACAAGAACACATGAAGACGGCACAAGCGCACACTCGCAACTAGTTTATTATTGCACAATTCAAAGCTTTATATGCCCAAGCGCCCAATTGCCGCGCCCCCAATGCGTCACAGTTCTCGGCGCACTCAGCCGAAAATACTAAAAAACCGTAACAACAAAACCACAAAACGAACTTTGAGGCGCACGAAAGGCGAAAAATCAGCAAGATAACCGCATCATACATGGATTAAGACCCCCCTCCCACCCCCAACACGCATTCCCAGAAGAAGCACCGAAATAGCGCTCAATGTGCGTCTAAATATGCGACTTCTCGATTAAGCAGGGCGATAGAGGGATGACTGATACATTCGGAACCAGCTTTTCTGATGTGGCTGGCTTCTACAATTTCTCGCGTTTGCTGGTTCTTATGTCGCAAAAGGATGGCTGTGCGCTCAAACACAGGGACACAATCAGGTCTGCATGCGCGGCAATGAGAAGATAAGTGGCTCAAATCACGTTGAAAAATGAAAAAAATATACGGTACTTTTAGACGTCGTACGCTCGAGTTTGTGACAACGTACCCGCGTGCGGCTCTGTCCTGAAGTTCGGAGAAATGCAGGCGGGTTGTGTTATATTTCTCGTCTTGCATTACGCTTTCTTTTATATATTAGCGCCCTCTTTCGCGATCTCTCTACCTTCCTTCCCGCTTCCGTCTGACTGCGCTGATTTTCGCCAGCACGAAGTAACCGTCACGTTGCTTTGAAACGACGCCGCGCGCGACAACGATTTTATCTCGAATGCCCTGTTACAAACCGGCCTACAAAAGAATGCGAACGCATACCCCAAAACCCACAACAAGTAAAATAATACGAGTGTGCGCTTTTTTCTTTGCCCGGCGTGTACGAGCTGTGAGCGGCACGGTACCACCCGGGTACTTCGCTGTTAACCCTATCCAAACGTTTGACAAACGCATCGACTGCATGAAAGACACTTACCAGCGAGCTGTTCCACACCTGTCGCCGTATCCAATGCGTTTCGGCCGTTCCTCGTGTGACAGGGGCGCATCAAAATCTTTCACCAATGGCACTACTAGTCCTTCACAAATAAGAAAAAACGACGGCCCAAGGCGAGGCTTGAGCTCCGGCCGCACCGAGTCACCGGCCTCGCTGCGTTGATAGCACCAACAGAACAGGGAGGATTTTAGAGAAGCAAAGGTCTAGCTTTGCCTGTAGTGCCAGAAAAAGCGTAGTGGCTGGCGTCGTGAACTACCCAGTAATGCCCGCTTGATTGGCGCTGTAAAACACGGCTTTGTAAACATGGCGGATGCTTTTTGCACAGGCCGCTTGAGCTCCTTAATAACATGGCTGCCCTCGCACGGCGGCCGCCGGCTCGCTGCTCCACGGCCGGACTCGACTCTCCTCCTCCCGCGCGCGAAAGGGGCGTCGAGTCCGGCCGTGGCTGCTCCTGCTGGTTCCTGGCTGGCACGCTGGTCCGCGTGTTTTACTTGCGCCGCGCTAGTGAAGTGATGTTACGCCAGGTGACCAGATGGCCTCGACTGGCACAGACCACAGTGAGCAGCAAGTGAGAACAAATCGTTTATTGACATCCGCAAGTTTACAGAGGCCAGGACATCATTTCATTTCGATCGCTGCAATTGTACGTCGCTTTCATGACAACATTTTTTTTTGCCATAACAACTCGTTCACTTGCGCTAAGATTTCGAACGAAGGGCACGAATGAGGTATTGACGGCGACAAACGGTTTCGTTTGCCCGTCTTTCTAGCGGAGTGCATAACACTCACCTTCTGTTGAAGAATCAAATATTCTGGCCTCGACAGCTGTCTTCCGATGCGGAATTTCCGACATTTGTCACTCAACAAGCACTCAATCCCGTGTTTTGCCAGTCCTCTCAACAACTGATGGACGCAAAAGCACATAACAGCAATAACAGTCACGAAACCAGTGCTCCGCGCACATAGAAACGGTGGGCCGTTGCAGCGGTTTCAATTTGAATTGGCGGCTTTGTGGTTGCGAATTCAGAAACGAGTGGTGCACCAGTCGGCTGTTCGTAAAAAGTTGCGTACATTTTTGCTCAACGGATGTTTGATGTGGAACTTGTTAATAATATTTTTAAATAACACATTGTAAGCGAACTGTGTTGGGCTCTTTGAGTCACGGAATGAATGTTTTGTATTCTATACCAAAAGTAACCTTTCGCTTGCGCCGTCTGGTGGACTTGATGGTCGAAACATGCGCTATAGGTTGGTCACGTGGGGCGTCGATTTTTACGCCGCCTATAGGGAAACCAGGGAACGTCCAAGCTTGAGAGGCCTGATAGCACAGAGTTGTTTACATCCGGGCAGCCAGTCGTGCCACCAGGGCAAGTTGAGTCGCTGCAGTCGGGTGCGTTTGGCGCGCTGGCACGAGAATTTAATCGTCTATGTATGCGCAAGCAACGCGAAGCAGATGAACATTGCAATTGTTTGCAACGGCGAGAACTGCCCTTCGTTAGGCAGCAGAGTTTGACAACACCTATCGCCAAAATCAACAGATTGAGGACACACCGCGCTCTCTGCCTTGATCGCGCTAGTTGAAAGCATCTATACGGGTATACGTAACGGTTATTGGTTTTGTAGCTGCGTGCAACCGTCGCGTCCTGCTTACTCGTTCTAATTAGCATTAGGCCACGGTTTGAAGTGCTGGTGCACGGAGACAACAGAACACTACATGGCGAACCGCCCGCTTGAGATGATACACTCAGATAGGGCGTTTATTGTGGACGTGGTAGTATACAAGGAACCGAACGCCATCTCCACAAATGGTGTTAAGTCGTTTCTAAATCCTCCCTTTTGCTACCCCGGATGGGGCAACGGTACTACCATGGAGGTTCGATCCACTTCTTTAGATCATGCCTAGGGAGTACATTTTTTGCTATAGGTACTTTTCAGGGCACATTATTGATTAAAAAACTCCATTTCCGGCTAGTTTGCGTTTACAGTGTACGGACACGATTACCTACAAATTGCTCGGTAACATGAGCAATGCGGCGGCAAGAGAACTGCTGGGTCACATCAACAAGGCCTGGGAGAAGTCGCGGCTACCACCCGAATGGAAAACGGCCGAAGTCAGGTTCATACCGAAGCCCGGCAAACCGCTCAAGATCGAAAACATGCGTCCGATATCGCTGACCTCCTGTGTGGGGAAGGTGGTCGAGCGCATGGTGTTCAAGAGGCTGCAAGCTCATCTAGATAAGACGGGACAGATGCCGGCCACGATGTACGGCTTCAGACAACATCTAAGCACGCAAGACGTGATGATCCAGCTCAGTGAACTGGTGGTGAAGGAAGCAACGAAGACAGCACCGCGAGCGATACTGGCCCTAGATCTGAAAGGGGCATTCGATAACGTGTCGCACGCGGCCGTGCTGGACAATCTAGGAAGGACGGGATGCGGCCGGCGTACGTTCGGCTACATCAAAGACTTCCTGACCAAAAGAACGGCAATGATCAGGATTGGCAAGGAGAAGTCAGAACCCGTGGAGCTCGGGGACAGGGGAAACCCCCCAGGGGTCTGTCCTGTCGCCCCTGCTGTTCAACCTGGCACTCCTTCCCCTACCCTCGTTACTCGAGCGAATAGACGGTGTGAGCCACGCATTATACGCCGATGACATCACGGTGTGGACCAACCGCGCGGGCTCTGACGCCTGGATAGAAGGAGTGCTGCAGAGAGCGGCGGAGACTGTCCACGGATACGCCAAGTCCTGCGGCCTGAGCTGCGCCCCGCAGAAGTCAGAACTGCTTATCGTCCAACCGGGCAGGCCAAAGAAGCAAGCACCCCGAACGTAACCGTAACCATCGACGGCACGCAAATCAAACCCACTGAACAGATTCGGATCCTGGGCCTGTTACTCAGGGAGGAGGAAAAGCCTCGGCCGCCGTCACCAAGATCAAGCACTCGACTGAACAGATCGCAAGCATGATACGTAGAGTTGCGAACCGCAACCGCGGACTGAAAGAAGAAGACGCCCTGCGGCTAGTGCAGGCGTTCGTCGTGTCCCGCGTAACCTACTCCGCCCCGTACCTCCGGCTAACGAAGGCGGACAAGGGGAAACGCTGGACACGGCGATGCGTAAAGCCACCAAGATAGCCATGGGTCTGCCAATGTACTCGTCAACGAAAAGATTGATGGAAATGGGCACCCTCAACACCACGGACGAACTCATCGAAGCACACTTGTCCAACCAGAGAGTTCGTCTGAGCAGGACAGAACACGGAAGAGCCGTCCTACACAAGATAGGATGGCAGGTTGAACCACAGACGGAAGAGGCACCACTCCCTCAGGGATGGCGTGACTCCATCACAACCAAAAACCCTTACCGCGCAACATGACAGTGGAACGGCACGAAGGCAGGCGGACGGCGCGGGCCAAAGCCCTGGCCCGGAAGCTGGAGGAGGACCCCCCGGTCCGGTACGTGGACGCCTCACTCCCAAAATACGGAACAAAGGCCGTGGTGGCCGTAACGGACATCCACGAGCTGAAGACCTGCGCGTCGGTGAAGACTACGGACCCGACCGTGGCAGAAGAGGTAGCCATAGCGCTGGCCCTAGCCATGCCGGAGGTCAGCACGGTGGTTACCGACTCCAAGAAAGCGTACGCAAGCTATCGGAAGGGGATCGTCTCCTCTGCGGCAGCAACTATACTCGAGAGACATCCCACAACACCGGGACGAGTCACCGAGCTCGTGTGGGTCCCGGCTCACTCGCTCGTGGAAGGCAACGTCACCGCCGACCACTATGCCCGAGAACTAGCCATCCGGGCCGAGGAAGAGCAACCCACCCCGTCACGAGTTATAAGGAGATCGTCCGCCTATACAAAGAAAGTAGAACGAGGCTTCCAAAGCCACACAAGCAACTGAGCAGACGGCAGCAGACGATATTGCGCCGCTTACAGGCAGGGTCGCTCGCACACCCGGCGCTTCTACACAAAATGTACCCTGCAGAACACGACAACACATGTCCGTTCTGCCGGGGAGACGGCACTCTCGCGCACATTATTGGGGAGTGCAAAAAAATCAAGACACCCCCCTACACCCCCTTTCCCCCCTCCCCCAATTCCAACCCGCTCGAGCGATGGGAGACCTTACTGTCCAGATCTGACCTCACCATTCAGCAACAGCTGGTGGCTCGAGGAGAAGAATTACTGGACACATATGGGTCCTGCGAATAGGGAACCACCCCATCTGGTGCCTGCGCGCACCATTCTTTATTTGAAGCTCCGTTAAAGTTGTTCACTCACTCACCCCCCCCTCAATCAGTCACTCATAAGCTGCCAAACGGTGGTGGGCGCGTGTTTAGGAACGAATACACAGGCGAAAATGTCGCACGGAAAGCTTTTAATGGTGAAAAGAATTATGGGTTCACGGCGGCGTTCAAAAGGGCATATTGCTCTGGTAACACCTGATAAGGGCGCTAGCATCGTAATCATCCGATTGCACAGCTTGCGAAAGAGGCATCGGTGGTGGCAAGGGGAATACCAGTTGTGAAAGTGGTGTTGCCAGCTGCAAGGAGGAGAGGCGCAGCTGCGCCGAGTAAATCGGCTTCACCGGAATGAAAATCTGCAGGGATTAGACATATAGTGCGTCGCAGTAGGCCTCGCCGACGCCGGCTGGGCCTAGTCCCGAGGGCGACGTAAACGCGTCGGGGGAGGGAGCGGCTCTGCGTAGCCCGGACCTCCCCTCTGCTGACATTGAATAAAGTATTTCTCTCTCTCTCTCTCTCTCTCTCTAAAACAGTCCGCGAATTTGTAGTGTACGTGTACAGTGATCATTTGAAGTAACTAAGTTGCTGTATTTATTCTTTTGAATTTTAGAAAATGACCGTTTTTTTGCTATAATTCTGGTAGAATACGATGACGCCGATTTTGTAGCCCTAACCTAAGTCTGTAAGTTCTACCAGTCGAGTAGTGCGCTACAGTAAGTGGTTTGCTGAACGCATCATTGAATACCTTTTTTTTTAATAACTCTTCTGCTCCCCCTTCTTTCGTGAGACTACATACGACAAACATTGTCCGGCGGCATCGGTTTTCCTTCTCAACACATGTTTTAAACCGTTGTGAAACATAGAATTCAAGAAATCATCCAATTGCTTTTGCTAATTATAATTGGGCACTTCAAGTCAACAGGATCTGCAGAACATTCGCAACATTATTACCTATTGCGCAAAGGAATGCGACGAAGCTTCCGTCCCAGCTCGTTGTGCTTTATCTCGTCAATGCATGTAAGAAAGGCCTGTCTGTGTTGAGAACGTTAACTGTGATCGTATAAGGATTTGAGACCATGAAGTCTTCTGTTACTGACCTCGTTCCGCCTTGGGAGAGGTGAGCAATTTCGTGTGATATTTCTTTTAAACATATCGATAAACGAAATGCGCCCAGAGAACTTATACTACACCACTTCCTACAGTTGGAACACAAATACCCGCACACCGGCTACTACACCGATGCTTCAAAGTCTTCTTCGGCCGTCGCATGTGCTGCACATGGCCCCGACTTTTGCAGTACGAAGACATTACACAGAAATAGCAACATTTGTACGGCAGAAGCACATGGTATCTTATTATAAGTACAACACATTACACAAACCAGAACAGAACACTCCCGTATCTTTACAGACTTTACACTGCTTCAAACCTACAAAAAACATTGTCCTCAAGCATCTACTCAAAGCTCTAACCTTGGCTGATCACCCAAAACTAAAAATAATTGTTTGCTGTTTTCCAGGTCACAGTGGCATTCTGGGGAACGAAATTGCTGACCAGAGTGACGCTGTGGCTGCTCTCCGCAGTAGCGTGGATGTACCGGGTGTTCCCTATCTCGACCTGACGCCATTGGTACGGAGAGCTTTGTGGAAATCTTGGCAGGAAACATAGGACACACAAACAGATAACAAACTATACACTATAAAGCCACACTTAGGTAGATACGCAACAGACAAACAAGACAGACACACGGAAGTATCCTACGGATATGCTACGGATAGGCCACATTTATGTAACACATTCACACTTGCTCACTGGGTCATCGAGACCCCTGTGCGGCAGGTGTGGAGAGGGCCTATCCGTAGTTCACATACTAATCACATGAGAGGCACTCCACACCACACAACGAAAACACTTTCCAGAGATCTACATACAACAAATCCCACTCCACCCATCGCACTTCATAGGTGATGAACCAATGTTTACTGTCAAACGTGTTTTTAAGTATTCTCACGAAGACAAGGACGATACAATTGTCTTGAATGAGAAACACGTTTATTGGAGCGAACTTGTGCTCCCCTAACAACTCAAAAGAATACAGAGGCGGCGAAGCAGCGGTCAACGAAGTGACTTGCGTCGGTGAGCGTCGCAGACTCGAATGCCCCGGCGTCCGCACTGCAGGCGTTTTATCTTTCGGCGCGCGTGGTTCTCGAAACGTCGATTCACATCGAGAACATAGTAGATCCAAGAAGATTATTCTGGGCTGTTCACGTTAGATCGGAATGCTCTCCCTATCAAAACAGATAACACATGCGGCACAGAAAGAAAGAATGGAACACGCGCTTTCCTTGGCGCAGAGATAACACAGACCGGCGCAGCCGGGCGGTAAAAGCAAAACACAAATAAACAACCCCAATGTATGGTTCGCGGCATTACCCCCCTCTAAGAGTGCATCGACCCGATGCTAACATAAGCGACATTCCGAACAAATGAAAATAAAAGTTCGTTATCGTCCGTAGAAAGGTTTTAAGCGAACCACGTGGACGACTTCAGGCCGCGTGCGTTGTCGTGATGTGCCGGAGTCACCATCGGGGATCACTTCATAGGTAAGTTGGCCAACACGTCGTAGAATCTGGTAGGGTCCGAAATACCGTCGCAGGAGCTTCTCACTGAGTCCGCGTCGTCGGATGGGAGCCCAAAACCCCACACACGTTTCCCGGGTTGGTACTCGGCGTCTCGGCGTCGGAGGTTGTAGCGGCCCGCATCCACCAGCTGCTGGTCCGTTATACGAACTCGAGCCAGCTGGCGGGCCTCCTCCGCATGTTGAAGATATCCGTGGACGTCGGCGTTGAGGTCGTCGTCTTCTACGTGCTTTCGAAATTTACCCGGCACCCCTACTTGCTCGTTCTGCGGAGGTTACCCAAACATATTCCACACAATATGGGCCTGTGATCGACATCCAAAGTTGACCCCCACCCCGAATCCAACTCTAGCATCCTGGGAGGCAAGTCTGGCTGACCCCAGCGCTGCGACAAAGCTCCTGTTGACGTCAGAGCGGAGGAAGCCATGGCCCGGCTTCCCAAGACGGCGCCCTGGACTAAGGGTGCTCAGGAAAATAAAGTTTACTTCCTTCCTTCCTTCTACGTGCGGAAGCATGGCGTCGAGCATCGTAGTCGCCTTCTCCGTAGACAAGTTCGAACGGCGTCAGCTGCGCCGTCTCCTGGATAGCCGTGTTGTACGCAAACGTGACATAGGGGAGCACTTCGTCCCAAGTCTTATGTTCAACGTCAACGTACATTGACAGCATATCTCGATTGTCTTTTCAGACGTTCTGTTAGTCCGTTCGTTTGCTCATACCAGTCGCCAAACCCGGGTAGCAATGCTGATTTCGCACGTGGAAGGTCCCCAGCCCACGCGGGGAAAATAAAAGCAGCAACTTCTGGAGGTGAAGTTGCTCTACGGCGAAAAACTGGAAACCCTCCAACGACGCAAGGACGCGCTGAAGACACTGATTAAAGACATGCCGTCATCCCGACGACCCGACCTAACCCTGACGATACTCCCGAACACGACGAACTACACGGCGCGACGCGTACCCGACCTGACCGAGACGTCCGTTGAGAAGACGACGACAACGACGATGCACAGTGCCCGACCGTCAACACGTACAAGCAGAGATACGACGCCCCCACGAACCCGGAACTCGAGGAAGACTGCATCTGACGTCAAGGTGTCCATCGACGGCTTTGACGTAGTCGCCCTCGTAGACACGGGAGCGACTATTCGGTAATGAGCGGACCATTTGCGTCTAAACTGAAGAAAGTTATGACCAGAGGGGGGGCACATACGCACAGCAGGAGGCCACCTCGTGACACCAAGTGGAACGTGCACATCGCGCGTCACCATAGACGGCACGACGTACCCTGCGGCGTTGTCGTTCTGCCTAACTGCTCCCGCGACGTAATTCTTGGAATGACTTTTTGATGGACAACGGTGCAATAATCGATCTGCAGACTAAGTCAATAACTTTTTCCCCCTCACTCCATGACGCCGGAACCGAACCCCGAACACGGCTGCTGTAAGGATTGCCGATGATCATGTCACCCTGCCCCCCCGCAAGCTTGATGGTCGCAGTCTACTGTGAAGATGCTGCTCCTGACGTCGACGCTATCGTAGACACTGATCAAAAGGGGGCTTCTCGACCGTGGTGTGTCTGTCGCAAGAGGCATTGCGCGCTTCAAGGAACACCAATCCCACGTTTTGGTTACGAATTTCACCGAAGAGTACCAGCATTTAAACAAGGGCGCGGCAATTGCCTTCCTCGAAAAAACACAAATAAACAAACCCAATGTATGGTTCGCGGCAGTATCTATAAGAAGTTAAATTTCTGAATCTCATATCGTATCATGCATAATCACAACGTGGCCCTCTACACCAGCCATCTCCTTTGTCTTTATTTGTTTTTACCTGTGTTGTTATTGAATTTTAATATTCACTTTTAATCTGTGGCAACTAACCATCTGTTTTTGGCGCTCTTTGCCCCAGTTGGCCTTGCGCCATTAAAATGCAACCATCATCATCAGTTCTAGAATTCTAGCGTCACTGCAAGCTTATCTCGAACGCTGATTTAAAAATAGCTTTCAGCCGGAACAAAGATATGCCGCCAAATACATAGGGAGCCTACTCTCGACACTGAAACGGCAAAACAACGCATTATAACACAGAAAAATTGCGGCAACTTGCACTAGATGTGCAAGACTGAAGAAACAGTAGGGCTGTCGCCCCCATCCCCTAACTAACTCTTGGCTAGCCTTCGTTTATGCGTAGTTCTGCTTGGAGACTCGGCTAAGCTTCTCCGTGGTTATGCTTTGGTAATCGGTCGATTTTTTTACATGGTCTCCACGTTATTCCTCAAAGAGAAATGGATACCCGGTCGTTTAAATATGTACAATGTACGCGATCTCGTAACCACGCATCATGTGCAACGTGCCGACCTTATGCCGCCGCATTACTGGCACAATCTTCGACATTAGGCCGAAGTCGTCGCATCTGTTCTCGCGTAGAGGAGTGGGGGTTCCGCGTCGCGCTTCCCATTTTTCAAGAGTGCATGCCCTACAGTACGACCCCATCTCTCCCTTGGTCGGATACCTGGCTGTTGCACCTCAAACAAATTTCCGAACTTGCCGCTTAAGCTTCTCCGTGACTGGTAGGCCCAGATTATATTGGCGCAGGCTTTCGCATCTATCCCAAAGTGTACCTCCTTAAAACGCGCTGTAACCTTAGGCGAACGGCTTCGCTGAACCGGCGTTGTAGCGCTGGGTTTTCTGTGCTTCCCACTTCTTGCGGGAGCGCACGTGAACTGGCAACGAGAACAGCACGCGAGAGACCACGCCGCGAACGCTCGACAGAGTGTTCTAGAATGTCGAGCGATTCGGCGCCCGCGTTGACGCCATAGCGCCGCGATTCTTTGCTTCGCCCCCGCAACGGCGTGAATGCCTCATTCAGCACTTTGCGACGGATAAGTTTGTGGCCCTCGTATTTGTGTCACTAACGTCGACAAACAAAGCTCAAGCCTAAACATCTGCTGTGAAAAATCACCCCGTGGGTGTCGTCGCTGAGATGACGATATTTACTGCTAGCATTCAGATCATAATTATGAATATTCATGCTAATGAAAACAGGAAGGCACGCCATTTATACTGCGCGAAGGCTCTTTTTTAATTTTTGTCAAGCATGCAAATAAAACAGTTTAAAACAGACAGTTGAAAGTTAAAATAACACAATCCAACGCAAATGTGTTTCAGAAAATTAGATACTACGTGTATCTTTATAAAAGCAGCTGGAAGCATTTTTGTTTTTGCAAATATTGTGCGCCTAAAAAGACAGCACTTTTCCCTAGCAAATCGGTTTAGCTGATTTTAATTTTTTTATTTGATAGGTTAGTTAAACAGCTGTTAACATGTAATTTTTGGTTACTGTTCGCAACGATTCAGTGCATGAGGCATGCCACAACATGTAATACTTTGTATTGTGTCGATGACGAAATTGCTATGCTACAGGAGTTTTATCAAGTACTAAGATGCCCATTTATTAAGGCTCTAGAAGAATCAAGAATTGCACAATTTGCTGATGGAATTTGAAGGCGTATAAAAATTGTTCGTGTCCTTGGCATTTCAGCTGTTAACTTTAAAGCCGTAATATTCCAGAGTACATGGTAGCAAAAATAGGAGAAATCGTTGCTTTCATCAACCTTTTACTTTAATGCCCCCCCCCCCCCCCATAATGTGAGACTAATTATAGATTTTACTTTGGAAGTCTTGTGAGGAACACGGTTGTTCTATAGACCGTTCCATCGGGCGAGGGAGAAACATACTTTCGGAATCAGCGGCTGTGGCGCGCGGACCGCCTTTCCTCCTCTCTGGAGTGTGCGCGCCGATCACGGCGGGCCTGGCGCGGCTGCTCCTTTGCCTTGACTACGCTTTGTTGGCATCGCGCGTGCGGGTTTACCACTAATTTACGCATTATTTTAATGAAATGTTGTTAGTAAATGAGACAGACTAGCAGCTTGTGAGTTGCACACTTAATAGCACACAAGATTTTTGGCAATTGTGTTCTTCTGAGCTCTTTCTGTACACTCCTACCTTGGAGTATTGGCAGAAAATACTTCTACCTTCTTTCCAAACTAAAAGGGGTAACTGAAACTTGCATGTACCGCAAATGGTATTAGTTCCATCTCCACTGCTGCTGCGGTCACATTGCGGAATACCCGGCTCCAAGTATTACGTCGGCTGGCGTTGGCGAGTTTCACAGTCACTACCAGTGCCTCCCTAGGTTGTCCCTCTCCCCAGCCAATCTGAGCGAAAAGGGGAGGGTACTACTGATGGGGATTCCACCTCCATTCTTCCCCAATCCCCGACTCGGCAAAATAAAGTTGTTCACCCGCTCACTTCAGCCAAGAGTTCAGTCTATTACCCAAATATGATGTCTCTTTGTCGGCAACATCAAACCTAGATAAAAGCAACGCAAAAGCTTGTGTGGTTGCCCAACGGCGGACGCTTAATAATAAGTTGCCCAACGGCGGACTCTGTCCAGGAGCTGTATCGTTCATTTTATTTATGTTGTACTTTAGTACTGCAGAGCAGCTTGAACTTCTAGGGAGAGGAAGTTTTGTTTTATAGTTAGCGACAGTGGTTGAATGAGGGTGGTGTGTTGATATATCGATAATATTTATTGCAAGCTATGTAATATGCCAAATACTTTCTAAGTCCACCCAAAACAACCTGTATTAAACCCTTCAGGGATATGAAGCCAGAGGTACGTTACACTGACGTCGACACGCGCTTCTGCTTGTTGCCTATGGGCGCCGAGCGTATCACGGTTAGATCGTTTTAACAAACACCGTTTTTGCCGTAAAGCGATCAAAATACCCGCTATAAGCGATCGCGGACACAGACACGCAAACAAAAAAATTGTGACGAAGTATTGCAAACATATGTTCGACACGGTATCGTTTACCCACCGCAGACCACGCTACCTCGAGGCGAATTTAAGCTCCACCCGCGGCCCAAAAAGCCGCCAATTTAAGCAGATCGCTTAAACTGGTCATATGCAACAACTTTCCAATGTAAAGTATATTACGGAAAAGAACGTACAACGCGCTACAACGAAAAATTCACCGAGCCACCGCTGGCGACCATGCACCGCGGAGGCGAACGAGCCCAGCCAGCGAATCGGCCAGCTACGAGAGGGCGCTGCGCACGCAAGACGGCGGCGCCCTTGTTGGAATGGTCTATACATCAGTTCCCGTCACCTGTTCCGCTACCATGTTCCCTTGTCCTCTTTCTCCGAAATATCAGACGGCCAAAAAACGGGGCGATCCCCCGTTTCCGCAGGATGTCTCTACACCTATTTCAGCAGAGATAAAGTAGCAGGGATTTCGGCGGCGGAACCAGAGAATAAGCTGAAACGTGCTGCGTCAGATATGAATCTTGAACAAGCACCACACTGTTAAACACTGAAATAAGTGTAATGAACCCGGCTGCTTTTTCCGCACAGATGTATCAGCTACATTCAAGTGATTCAACCAAGTACCGGGTCTTTGAGCCTCAAGTTCATTTCCCGCGCATTTGCCATTGTGCTAGCCGGAGCTGACTTACCGAAAACTCAGAGTCGTCCTGCTGTTGCGTGGAGACACAGCGTGAACGTGGACCACAAGACGGAGTGGCGATGGAACGTAGGGTGGGTGGATTGCACACAAATACCACGCTAACAGATTCATGATTCTACAGATTTATCCGGACCAGATTCATACAATCAGAGTCCCACTTCTATAGCTTGAACCAGACCACATACACAAAAACCGAGTCCCAAACACTTGCGAGTGTTCTCACAATTCCACCGATTCTTCTCAGTCTTCTGAGTGTTCTCACACTTCCACCAGACGTTCGAACGAGCGTCTCAGGCGGGCTCAGCATACTTACCTCCCCCTCACACATTCACCACGCATTCTCTTAACACTCTCAACACCTTCTCTTAACAACGCTGTCGCCGTGGCGGTCAGCGCCGCCAAACCACAGTAGCGGCCGCGAAAGTGCTGCGAACTAGAAACAGCCAAAACCCGTTGCCGTACAGAGTGCAGCCGCCGCCATTACCAGCAGTTCCCCCGGGTCGACTAGCTAGAATCTCACCCAACCAGAGAGCAACTTTCCCCCTTACGGGGGCTGACCTGGTCACAATCCTATGGGACTGACCACTTCATGACAGACGGGTTTAAAAAGGATCCTGTAGCGTTACGAAAAGGTTTACCAACAAATACACATGTTCCTAATGCCCTAGTTTGGTTCTTTCAAAAATATATACTTTCGTTTTGGAATACAAAATAAACCCAAAACATGATTTGGTTCATCTACTTTTCACTAGATGGTGCTAGCTCGTCTAGCAAGCGAGAGTTTTCATTAGTTATTTCAGTACGTTTGTCACATATTGCCGAAATAAGCAAACAAGGCCGTTGTGAACTATTGTAGGCATTTTTAAAACACTTAGTATTCGCGCAAAATGGTTTTTAAACCAGTTGGTCATGTAGTGGTAATTCCCATAGGCTTGTTACCAGGTGAGTACCCCATAAAGGGGCAAGTTGCTTTTTGTTTGGGTTAGATTAAAAAAAAATTCATTTTCCACATCAAAGGTTTTCGGAGCGACAGTTTCGCCGAGGTCTTTCACATAAGCCCGCTCATATCACCGGTTGCCGCTTTTGCGTGCACGGGTCGGGTATCCGGGGGTGGACGCGCGCTGCCAGGCGTCATACCCTCACCGATGACATTCACACTAAGCTAGTGAATATATTAGATGCGACTGCATCTCATTCACTCGCCTTGTCCCTCCATACGGCGTTGTTGTTGTCCGTCCACACCCCTCCCCCATTCTCCTCGCCGCGCGAGTTGCGCTCTCCGCCGCTCACCCCCGCTCCTCTCCGATATTTAACACTCTCTCGCGAGGGGCATTGGATTGGATTTGATTGGGTTGACTTGGCTTGGCTTGGGTTGGATTGGATTGGATTAAAGTGGATTGTGTTGGATTGTGTTGCGTCATAGCCGCGGTCGTTCCAGCACCGGCGTTCCGATTTCGGGCACGTGCATTGACTTGATCTTCGCTGCAAATTGCACGGTGGTCCCGTTACTTCACCATCCACCCGTACACTTCAGCGACCACAAGGCCGTTATCTTTGACGTTACATCATCATCATCATCATCATCATCATAATCACCAGCCTATCTACGCCCACTGCAGGACAAAGGCCTCTCCCATTATTCTCCAATTGCCTCGGTCCTGTGCCAACTGTGACCAATTTATCCCCGCAAACTTCTTATCTCATCTGCCCATCTAACTTTCTGCCGCCCCCTGCAACGCTTGCCTTCTCTAGGGATCCACTCTGTTACCCTTAATGACCAGCGGTTATCTTGCCTTCGCATTACATGCCCTGCCCACGTCCATTTCTTCTTCTTAATTTCTACTAATATGTCTTTAACACCAGTTTGCTCTCTGACCCACTCCGCTCTCTTCTTGTCCCTTAATGTTACACCCTATCATTTTCCACTCCATTGCCCGCTGAGTCATTCTCAATTTAAGTTGAACCCTCTTAGTGAGCCTCCAAGTTTCTGCCCCGTAGGTGAGTACCGGGTAAGATGCAGCTGTCATACACTTTCTTCTTCAGCGACAATGGTAGGCTGCTATACATTATCTGAGAATGTCTGCCATATGCAACCCACCCCAGTCTGATCCTTCTAATTATCTCTGCCTCAGGGTTTGGGGATCTGGGGTCACAACTTGGCCTAAGTAGATATATTCGCTTACCACTTTCCACTGCCTCGCCACCTATCTCAAACTGCTGTGCTGTCCCGAGGTTATTGATCATTACTTTAGTTTTCTGCATTTTAAATTTTTCAGGCCCAGGGTTCTACTCTGTTCGCCCAGTGCGGAAAGCATGCTTTGCAATTCGTCCCCCGAGTTACTTAGTAAGGCAACGTCATCAGCAAATCTGAGGTTACTGAGGTATTCTCCATTAACCCTTACTCCCACCTGTTCCCAACCCAACGTTCTGAATACTTCTTGTAAGCATGCTGTGAATAACATTGGAGAGATTGTGTCTCCTTGTCTGACACCCTTCCTTATAGGTATTTTACTGCTCCCCCTTATGGAGGATGATGGTAGCTGTAGACCCACTGTAGATATCCTCTAGTATTCTTACATAATGTTCATCTACCCCTGGTTCCGTAATGCCTGAATGACTGCTGGGGTTTTCGACCGAGTCAAATGCTTTCTCATAATCTATGAAGGCTATATATAGGGGTTCAGTATACTCAGCGCACTTCTCTATCACCTGATTGATCGTGTGAATATGGTCCATTGTTGAAAAACCCTTTACGGAACCCTGCTTGTTCTTTAGGTTGACTGAAATTTAAGGTTGCAGAAATTCGGTTGGCGATTACTTGGTAAATACCTTGTAGACGACTGACAGTAAGCTGATCGGCCTGTAATTTTTCAAGTCCTTCATGTCGCCTTTCTTATGGATTAGGATGATGTTCGCGTTTTCCAAGTTTCCCGGGTACCATTGCGGTCATTGGGCCATTGCGTATACAGGTTTGCCAGTTTTTCAAGTACAATTTCTCCGCCATCCTTCAAGAGGTCTGCTGTTATCTGATCCTCACCAGGTGCTTTGCCCCCTTTTTTCTTTCAAAGCCCTTCCTTACTTCTTGGGTTCGTTACTGGTGGGATGTCTATCTCCTCTGAACTACTGTCTCGTTCGGCATTATCCTGATATCCCGGCTACTGTACAGATTCCTATAGAACTCCTCGGCCACTGTGACTATTTTATCCCTATTTGTGATGACTTTGGGCTTGCTTATCCTTAAGTGCATACATCTGTTTTTTCCCCACGCCAAGACGTCTCTTCACTGCTTTCAGGCTACCTCCGTTTTTTACAGCGTATTCGATCCTTTCCATATTATACTTCCGTATGTCAGCTGTCTTACGCTTATTGTTTAAACTTCGAGAGCCCCGGCTAGTTCTATTCTGTCAGCTGCGGTAGAGATTCTCATGGTTTGCCGTTTCCTGATTAGATCTTTCGTCTTGTGAAAGTTTACCAGTATCCTGTCTAGCCATAGTGCCCCCGACTTCTTTTGGGACACTCCGTGATGATGCGTGAAAGGTTGTCGCTGGCTTCCTGTGTCGTAAGCTCGGCTTCCTCGTTAAAGGACCCATGAAGACAAAATACAAGTTGGGTTTATTATAAAGACTGCTTAGTCCCGATAACAATGATACCAATGTCATCGCAATTTCGAAAAAATAACGGGAGATTTAAAGAAAAAGTGTGAAGCAGTCGCGACCCCCCAGCCAATTTCCCGCAACTTTTTTATGACGTCACGGAACCTTGTTTGAGCGACTGGCGGCCGCCTAACTGACCTGTCGCGACGAAAATGACTGGACGTCTGTAAGGGGGCCCCTAGTTCCATTTGACCGCATCAATTTAATGCTAACGTGCAGTTAACGCACTGAAAATCATGTTTTATTGTGGCCCGTATGACGTCATTCTTGCTCATATTGGGCACTGTGGCGCAAAATTTGAAAGTTTTTTAAAAACTTCTTTCTTTTTTTTGTTAAAAAAAAATCTTTTGGGGCTGTGATGGAGCTGACTGAGATACTGAACCCTAGTTCTTTAAAATTCACGAAGTTGTATTTTCTCTTCATGGCCCCTTAAGGGCGGAATATCGGTTCAGCAGCGCGATCCTGAATTCTTCAACTTTACGTCTTTCTGTTAGTTCGTTTATCGGCTTCTTTCGTACTAGCTTGTTGCGGTCCCTCCTAAAAACTAGCCTAATTCGAGATCTTACCATACGGTGGTCACTACACCTTACCCTTCCGAGCACTTCCACATCCTGCACGACGCCAGGGTTATCGCATAATATGAAGTCTATTTCATTTTTGTGCTCCCCATTCGGGCTCGTCCAGGTCCACTTCCGACTCTCCCGTTTACAGAAGAAGGTATTCATTATGCGGAGGTTATTCCGTTCTGCAAACTCAACTACCCCCCTGCTATTTCTACAGCCCAGACCATAGTTCCCAACTACCTTGTCTCCAGCCTGATTCTTGCCTACTTTAGCATTGAAGTCCCCCATAACTACGGTATACTGTGTTTTTACTTTAGCCATTGCCGATTCCACATCTTCATAGAAGATGTGGAATCGGCTTCTATGAAGATGTGGAATCGGCAATGGCTAAAGTAAAAACACAGTATACCGTAGCTATACTGTAACGTAGTTACAGTAACGTAGTTATACGTTACGCCGCGTGTTAAATAAAGAATACATCACACGCGTTCCTCACACATTTCATGGAATTAGAGAATAAACCCAACGGAAACACCAAGTGAACCCCCAAGATGCGTCGCATCTCCACAGGGTTCCCTTGCGGGAAGGTGGGGTAATTTTTTAATAGTGGAAATGGTATAGCCCAACGCCTCTTGTTGCATGTCCTCTGTGACGCCCGGTTTTTGTAGGTGTATTGACTATGATGCCGAAGGGAAAGAGACAGCCACATTTTGTTCTCTAGCCTACAGCTTCAGTCTTCCACATTCAGGTTCACTTAGTTGAATAGGAAGTATGCTCAACGGTAATTACAAACAAATGGGCGTTCTTTCGTGCTTTCTTCGAACAGATTCAAAGCATCGATGGTCCAGCAAGGCTTGGGAGTGGGCTAGTTGATGTTGTAACATCTTGAAGTGGAGAGGCGCGCTGCCTGACACGAAAACGTAGAACAGGGTGAATACACAAAAACAGACAAGGTGAGGCGCAAGACAATTGCGCCTCACCTTACCTGTTTTTGTCTATTCAACCTGTTCTACGCGTTCGAGTCAGGCAGCGCGCCTCTGCACTTCAAGACATCGATGGCCTAACTTGTTCACAGAATAGTTGGTCACTGACTTCTTGTTGCCTTATTTTCTGAACACCCCACTAAGCAATAACAACACAGCTTCCACGATTTACAATTTCTCGTACAGCACGCAGTCTAAACAAGAATACTTCATAACACACATCAACCCGCCTTAGCTAAGCATCCAGCGAATGCTTTCCGTGTTTACGACGGATTGGTAATATAACATCACAACGTTGCACAGCACCTGTCGCGAAATGTAATCAGTCCGCGAATGGGTCCATACATAAGTACGTACCCGATCTTTTTATGTGTAAACTAGGAAGTGCAAGCGCGTGATATGCATTTATTCTGGTAACTTGCACCAGCCGAAATGGGGAACAACTAGGCCGAAAGGTCCCTCCCGAAGCCTTTCAAGATTGCAGAGTCCGGACGGGAAGAACACCGGCCAGAAGGTCACGCTAAGGGCCTCCAAGAAAACAAAAGAAACCAGCTTTCGAGAAGAAAAATTTCTGTTTCATGCCATTTTGCGTAAAGGTACGCGGTGAGAAAAGCAAGACATTAAAATATTGGCAATAAAAATTTATGAAAAATAGGCCTCATAAAGCTGTCGTTCTGAGTGTCCACAGGGACCTGCAATAGCGCCTTCACTACCTTGTGTCTTGAAGCACTGCGAACGCTGCAGCTATAGCCAGCGCGGAACACTGGGCATGATTTGTTCTGGGCAGAAGATACGCCTTCCATTATGTGCTGTACTTTTTTGGTTATATATTCCTGGAGCAGCAACTCTTCCTAATAATTAATATTAATAAAACAAAGGCTGTATTCTTCAGACCCAAAAATAAAGCCTTGTGCTCATCACCCCACCCCTTATGCTTGATGCAGAGAGCATTGAAGTTGTTCAATCGGTAAAGAGTCCAGGCATAATATTTCATTAAAATATGCTATGGGATTTGCATGTTGATAAAGTAAGAGGCACACTATCTAGGATAACAGGCATGCTATCTAGGATTCGGTTTTTCCTACCACCATCAGTTAAGATGATCACTTACAACTCTTTATTTCTATCCAACATTTCGTACGGTCACCTGGTGTGGGGTACCACTAACCGACTCAAACGCATCAAAAGTGATGCTATTACAAAAAAGGTAGTCCGCGTAGTGACAGATGCCACTTACGACACGCACACGGCCCCAATTTTCAGGTCCTTATCAATAACGCCTGTAAATGACCTCTATAGGCTGCAACTACTCCGCCGGTACAAAACATGTCTGAAAAATAATAACACGTACCTGAACACAAAAGCCGATTCAAGTTTAAAAACGATAAACTACCCTAGTGTAATACTGGTATTTGGAATGTCCCCCCCAGCCGCACCAATTACGGCTTCCAGATGTTGCGTTACCAGCTTCCTCAATTACTGAACACGTCAGGTGTTCAGTAAGAAAGTTTAATAGCATTTTTAAACAATTCCAGGTTCAAATCGTTTTTTCCCTTTTTTTTTGTCTTTTTTCTTTTTTTTGCGAAAAACCCACGCGCAGATTGAGTGTTGCTGACTGTTTATATTTTGTATAAACGAAAAGTGAATGTGCCGATGTACTTCTGTGTATCTACATAGTACGCTTATTTGAACTGTAGTGTGAAATTTACTTAGTTGTGAGTAATTTGTATAGTTGTGCGAAATTTAAACGCATTTATGTGACTCACGCGTTTGCTACTTTTTACTTAGTTGTGTGTTTTGCCATATGTACGGGGCACTCTCCCAGTCAAGCCGAGCCACGGTTTTTTTATTGTGCCCGCAGCATCGAGAACTCTTCTAGGTGTTGATGTTGAAATAAAGATGATGGAGCTCTATGTGGTGATTTTATCGATGCAACTGAGCGATAGGTGACTAATAGCCAAGATGACGCCATAATAGAGTCACGCAAGTTCGTATCCAGCCAGCGCTATGACCGCAAATGAGGGGAACATATTTCTACAAAGTTGCTAAGCTACCGGCTGAACGCACTGCAATAACTTTTATTAGGGTCTTTTGTCATGCCAAACTTTAAGTACTGACTGCACTCGTTGGCTACCTCCTAAAAGCATTTCATGTTTGGAATAAAAATTATCAATGTGTTTCAGTGTCTACTCAACAATAAGGCGGGAACATGAATGTGCCTTTCATAGACGGCACTGGTTCGCGTAGCATAAACAACGGATACCCGGTCACCCACTGGGTGATCTTTGGCTTAAGAAAAAAAATATGGATGTGTCCTTTTCTATAGGAACCGGTGAAACACGAAGGGAAATGTGCATTCGCAGGACCAGCTGAATGTTTATTGTGCATCGATATGAACTTGCACGTCGCTATTTGTATTTCGTAAGAATTGCACCGATAGACGCATCGACGTTAGACACTGGATTGCACGCGCCGGAGCATTGCGTAAATCCGACTGAAACCACAGACGCTCGAAAACCGTCCTTGGGAACGAAAGAAACGGGTTGTCAGCGAATCGTTTGGTAAACACACGGTCAGCGGCAGCGAAAGGAGCAAAGGAGCAGTTGACCGGGTCACGAGCGCGACATACGCCAGTCGTCTTCTCGGCAGCGGACACTGCGCGTCCCCCGTACACGTAGGCGCTGGCATCGAGGCGCCAACTGTCGGCGCTCATTAGCGTCATGATGCAGCACCCGTGGCGCAGCAGATCGCAGAGTCCAAGCAGCATTATCTGAAAGGAAGGCTATAAGGTGCGTTTGTC
Source organism: Haemaphysalis longicornis (assembly GCA_013339765.2). NCBI lineage: Eukaryota > Metazoa > Arthropoda > Arachnida > Ixodida > Ixodidae > Haemaphysalis > Haemaphysalis longicornis. The sequence goes on along the minus strand of CM023448.1, from coordinate 32,381,286 downwards.
GTCCCATTGATTGATTGATTGATTGTGGGGTTTAACGCGCCGACGCAACGCAGGCGATGAGGCGCGCCGTAGTGGAGGGCTCCGGATTAATTTTGACCACCTGGGGCCCTATTCTCGACTGCACAAATTGCCGGCATTTCGCCCATGTTTTTTTGCGTAAGCACGACGTAAGCAATCAGTGACGTGCTGCACCTATAGCTATGACGACATGCAGTGTAATTTGACGAGTCGCTCATAAAGATCGCTACCAAGGCATCAAATATTGTGCAAGAAAGATATAAAAACACTTGGCATGTACTATAAAAATTAAGACGGTAGCTGAGGCTGACAAGAAAAACACATTTCTGGAGGTCAAATTTGACGCCAACACCACAAGGCGATCGAGTAACGTTGTTCCAAAAGCGAGCGAAAGGCGGATGTCGAGCTAAAGAACAGCACACAATTTTTTTTATCGTATCTATTTATTTCTTTCAATCGCTTTTATTAACATAGCTGGGCTCTCTGCTTCAATGCAAGCTTTGTTGCGTTATCACCTTCCCTGCCGCCACCGCCGCCACGCCATCGTCTGCTGCTATGTTACAAGTTTATGGCGTGATCACAGAAAAAGACGGCCGCGACCATCGCTTCTATGACACATAAGAGCAGCGAAGCGCTACGCCTGATAACCGCGGAGCGCACCGATGTCGCCGATTCACTCATTCGTCAAGCTCGACTGCAATCAGCGCTGTAATGAACTAAATAGTCACTTTTCATTGCTATTTTTCTCTTGAGTTCGATCATGTGACCCAACAGCTTACTAGGACAAGTATGGACAAATGCCATGCATTGGGTTCTCTTTGTCATGGAGAGGCTTGTACTGCCCTCTTATGTTGCGGTTACGCCAATGGTGGTGGCAAAACGTTTATTGAGCTTAAAGGGAAGGGGTATAAGGGCGTGGTTAGCCTCCTAAGTCCAGGAGGCCTCTTGTCCGGGCTGCCTCCAGTGCGCGCCGCACCAGGGCGACCTGGCGCTCCGGTGCGGAGCTGGTCAGCTCGGACTCCCACTGCTCAGGGGAAGAGGAGGGGTGGGGATGTGGGTGTTGGGGGCAGGAGAAGACGAGGTGGTAGGTGTTGAGAGGGATGTGACAATGTGAGCAGTCGGGTGGGAAGAGAGAAGGGGAAATGTGGGATAGGAGGGATGTGGTTAAAGTAGGTTTCGGTCTGTAGTCGGCGGAGGATGTAGGCCTGTTGGGCGGTGAGGGAAGGGTGGGGGGGGCGGGTATCGCCGTCGGGAGTTAGTGTGGTGGGAGAGGATGGAGTTGTACGTGGGGTCGAGAGGTGTCAGGGCTGCTGGGTCGGGGGGTGGGGAGTTTTTTAGGTCGAGGCTAGGCGAGGGAAGTGCCCGGGTAATGAGTGCGCGGGCTGCGGCGTGGGCCGCTTCATTCCCTGCCAGGCCGGAGTGGCCGGGGGTCCAGACAATGGATAGGTCAATGTCTTCAGGGAGGCGTTGAAGGAGGTGAATGGCTGCTGGCGGGGCGAGGCCGGCTTGGTAGAGGCGGCAGGCTTGCTGCGAGTCGGTTATTATGGTCAGGTAGGGTTGGTGACAGTGGGTCAGGGCAGCGTGGGCGATGGCGAGGGACTCGGCGGTGAGCGTGGGGATGTGGCGGTAGGAGGCCGCGGTGGGGAGGCGGCCCTCGTTGTTGAGGACTGCGATGGTGGTGCTGTGGCGGGTTGAGGACTGCGCTATGTCGGTATAGCGGGTGTTGGGATCCGAGCCGTAGCGTTTTTCGAGGAATCGGACGCGGGCATTGCAACAAATAATTTTTATTTCATTGCCAAACATAGAAGCAAAATACTGCATGTTATTTGTATGTTCCATGATCGCTGACTTGGAAGCAATTGAAACTATAATTTGTTCCGGTAGGAAACACGCTTTAAACAGCGCGCATGCGAAACTGCGCCTGCTGCAAATTGCCGCACATTTCGCGGCGCCGTAAGCCGGGCAATATTGTGCCCCATTTTTCTTGTATTTTGCGACAAAAAAAGCCGCCATTTTCAAGCTGTTACGTAGCGTTACGTCACTTTTACGCAGGCTGAAATTGCCAATGCATGACGTAATCGTTCCCGCCAATGTTTTAAATTACGTCACGCCTTCTCAGCCAATCACAGAGGGGGTGTGTATTACAAGCAGTATTGTTGTTGAATAGCAAAGGCAGGCTTACGTTGTCATGTCCGCTGCATTTAGTCTGGTTTTTCATTGCCGGCCAAGAATTATGCGCCTTTAGTAACGAGAAATAAGGCAAACTTTAGAACTGTGTCCGTAGACGACATGAAACGTCAAAATGACGACAGCACACACAACCGCTTTGTCAACCGGAAGCACGTGGCCAAAATTGAAAGCCAATCAGAAAAGACTTCCGGAAAATTGCCTGAATTGCCGGCAATTTGTGCAGTCGAGAATAGGGCCCCTGGGGATCTTTATCGTGCGCCGAAATCTCGTACACACGGGCGTTTTTGCTTTTCGCCTTCATCAGAAAAGCGGCCGCCGCGGCCGGGAATCGAACCCGCGACCTTGTGCTCAGCAGCGCAACGCCTTAGCCACTGAGCCACCGCGGCGGGTTGTCATCCCATTCGGACGTCGGTTCGTAGCGTAGGGTGAAGAGCGCCACGTACCTCCTGTGGGGGCCAGAGTCGTGGGATGGAAACCTGGCACCGCCGCGTCAATGGCACTCTTTCTGGCGAAGTCACTTCCGTGACGGATATCACGTCACCAAAATATTTATGTAGCCGGGCATAAACCACTTTCGTGTTAAAAAAAAAAAAATGCTGCGGTGCGTTCCGTCCCGCAGGAACCACGCTTTTCACGTGACGTAAATCCAGTTGGTCACGCGGATCCTCCGGCTGCTAATTTGTGGCCTTCAGTGTGATCACGCTAAGCATGGTAGTTAAAGGGGCCCTAAAAGGCGTTTCAAGCACACTAAATGAATTAGCGCAATCGTAAGGTTGGGTGGTCAACGTCAGCTGCGCCAAGTGTAACATTTTTACGTAAAGCGAACCGCTGAAACCTTCGTTGCAAAAATTGTTGCCGCGTTTCCACCCTTTCCTGCATGTTTTCGGGCTACGCCATCTTCCCCTGTACACGTCATCGATTCCCCCGTTCTCGTCACGAGGTAGGAGACTTGCAATTGGACGGCTTTTTCTCGCACTTCCGGCAAAGAGAAGCGTCGTCTGCTCAGCGTGGACGGGTCGCGGGGGCCCCTTTGGTCAATTAGCGCTTCCTGCAGAACTCTTAACAATATCGTTTTCTTCCATATTTGTCTTTTTTACTCTATTTCCACGCTTCTCGTTCAGACGCGTTGGCTAGGCCGGCGTGACGGGGACACAACGGCGACGCTGACTTCCGAGTTCGCAGAGCGCCTGGTCACATGACGCCGACGGCGACACGAGCACGTCAGAGGATCAAACGTCCGCGTAATGCAATATTACTAAAATATGTTGTTGGCGTGGTGTGACTGGCTTGCTGACCGAAGACGCCGACAAAACCGATCGGCCGAATCGTCGTCGGGAAGCCATCGAGAAGAGCATGCGCCCTGGCAACATTTGTGCTATAATGAATGCGGCTCTTTTATGCTAGTTGAGAGTGTAATAAACATAGTACGGTCCGCGAAGTACACACAACTGCACTCCCGCGCTAATATAGTCCATATTTCGGCTTACGACGATTCGGCCATTCGTAGTTGCAACAACTCGTTTCCCGGAGTTGCAACTGCATATTCGTGTGCGACAAGCGACGCTCGTAGAAAATATAAAAGTAGTTAAGAGCATAAGAGTTAGTAAAGGTTTATTAGACTGTCAAGAATAAATATCGACCTACGTTTTTAGCGGACAGTGCAAAACAAAAGCACGGCGAGCACTATTCCCACGGGCTTTGAAATCGCAGCCGCAGCCGAAACGATGTGGTTCCTGGATACCAGCTATAAACCACAGTATACTGGTTATTGCCATCGCTTCCCCCGCTGTGGCCTGGTACAGTGGACTAACGCCTTGCTGTCGCACATGAAATTTCGCGGGTTCGAGACCATTTCTTCGTTATACATGGCATGGTTTGCGAATCGTATGCGTGAATCCAAAACAAAACTTTTTGGTTGAACTTGGAAACTACCGTACCAAGCGTCAATGCACCGTTTAGGTCATAAGCACGATTTGTTCAGTGTTAAGCTCGTGGTTCGTATATATAAAAATGCAATTGTATTTTCAGAGATATATCTTGCGAAGTCGATGTGTCTTTATATAGAATAAGCATGGTTTCCTCCCATCCACTTAAACAAGACACAGGGTAGGCTGGGGGGGAGGGGACGGAGTTTGGGGAATACAGGGCCGGCAAGCAAATCATCCCCATACGTCAATTGACAGCATTTAGGCCGTAAAAAAAAAAAAAAAAAACGAACAGGCTTTATAGAGAGCAAAGGGGCTTCAGGCCATCAGGTGAAAAGGCGAGGGTCGAATGCTTATTTTCTGTTATCATCTGCATACTCCAACGAATAGCCATGCGCGCACGGACCCAAAACTCGCACTACTCTTCCGAGACCCCTCGTAATGTCTTTTGCGGTGTACTTGTCCAGTAGCTGATAAACACAGGGTCGCGTAGGGGTTTCCCGGAAAGTAAGAGGGGGGAGCGGCGTGAGGGGGAAATGGAATACACAACGAACTCTAAAAAATCTGTGTGCCGTACTGCCTGCCCCCCTTCGGCTGCTTTTTTGTTATGTTTTAAATATAACCGGTAGAATAACGGAATGAAATACTACAGCTGCCTGTGTACCCTTGTGCATGGCGTCCCCACAACACGATCAACCCCGACATTGGCGCGAACGAGTGGCCACTGAAGCAGTTTTTAAACCGACGTCGGATAGGAACGTATTCACGTTCTCACCCCCCCAAATTTTGAGGCGTATATTTAGTCATTCACTCACATATTTTAGACTCTAATATGTACCAAGATACGTCGTTGCACCAAACGCGCGGTGGCAGAGTCGTTCTCTGTTCGCGTGATCTTTATGCTTGGTGTGGAAGCGTAAAAAGCTCGGCCCATTCCTTCCATCAGCTGACAGCGTGAGCGGAGTGCAGGATTCATAAAATGAAAAAAAAAGGCCCCAAAACGGTACGCAGAAAGTCAGACGGCTCCGTCACAAAGCGATCCTGCGGCACAGAATATCGCAGCAGACGACGCCTTTTACCGGATGTTCTTGCAGACGTCACCGAGAACAAGGCATCATGGGCCTTCACGCTCGCGGGGCTTAGGGGGTGCACGAAACGAGGGAGAATCGCAGCTCGGGCGAAAATGCGATGTTTCGATTTCCAATGACTCCATTAATACTCGTCGCTTTAACAGAATTCTTGAAAGAGGTGATTACTGGTATAAATGGGAATACCCATGCACCCGTAAAACCATTTTGAGGGCCACTAATTGCCTCTTTGAGTGCACCGTACTAGCCAATCTGTCGTATTCTTTACGCAATGCAATTATTTCACGAAAAGTACAACAAGATCCCAACCAAACGACTCACATCCAACTGTTTAAAATTACTGTTAAACAACATCCCTTTACGAGGCGCTGTCACACGAATGATTACTATGTGTTCACACTAACTCAGCAGCCATTGAAGATGTCTTGTAATTTCTTTCGTTTGCCTAAAAAGTATCGCCAGTCACTTGTAAAAGTCCCCGCTCTCCGTACTAGCCTTTCAAAATGTTTCCAATGTATTACGTTCAAAACCACTAAGAAATAACATTAGGTGTTCTGAGCACCCTATATTCTTGTTAATCTTTTTTTTGGAGGTACAGTCGAACACGGATATATCGAACACGGGTATATCGAATTATTGTCTATATCGAACTCATAAATTATCCCCTTGAAAATTCTGTGTAAAAGTATAGGAATTCGTACGTTTATATCGAACCGTATTTTTCCCGACATTGGGTATATCGAACGCCGCGCTAGTTGGAAGGTGCTCTTCGGCGGTCGCTGCACTCCCGATTGAGGTTGAGGAGGATGTCGAGGAATGCGCGGGCATGGCGAAGACTGGCTCGCGTACTAATCCCCCCTACCGGAACGAATTTGCGCTTGCCCAGTCGGGCCCCGCTGCCGGGCCGCCGTAGCGTTAGCGGACGGAGCCTCTCTAGGCACACAAATCCGAACGCTCGGAAAATATGACAGGCGAGGTAGGCATCGGCCCCGACTGCACACGTCCTTTTTTTTTTTTTCGGCTGCGTACGTTCCCCGGCTTGCCAAAAAAGAATTTTTCTTTCTCTCTCTCTGGGTCTGTCTTCCCGAAATGTCGTCTCGGGAAAGGGAAGAGGGAACGACGGCGCTGCCGGCCTCCTTCTTTTGCATTTTGCTGCTGTTGCTGCTGTTTGGCGAGTTGTCCCGCACCTTTCGGAGATACTGTTTCTCTCGGAGATGACCATCGCGAGCGCTTTGTTGGAGTCCGTTCAGAGAGCCTTGGAATTGTTACCTTCAAAGTTCTTGTGGTACGTGCGCGCTGTTCTTCTTTTGCGTACGTGTTGTGCATGGTGTGCGAAGGCGCAGCGTGCTGCTGGAATTTTCTAGTTGTGCAGCCTCGAGAAGATCGAGACCAGCGTCTTTAATTTCATTTCCAGGACGAAGAAGCAGGCCAAGATGAGCGATTTTTTTTTCACGGAAATAAATTTGTGTCCTGATGCGTCGTGAGGGCGTAATTAGTTGTCATTCTTGAATGCGACGATCGTCCGCCATAGGTGAGGTCTCAGAGCCCATATTTTTTATATCGAATTTTTCATATATCGAATTAATTCGCGATCCCCTTGGAGTTCGATATATCCGTGTTCGACGGTATTACCATCACTGGTTCTCCCCTAAATCTGTAGTGATAAAGCCATCGTAGAATCTTACGCTGTACGCTGGTTTAGCAGACATTGAGCATAAAGTAATAATTCTGTACACCTTTGTGGTTTATTACACATTAATTTGCAAAAACCAAGGCTTTCTTGTGAGGTTTGCAAAAGAAAACAATTGGCCAAATAAATTTGTTTAAAACAAGCTGCGCATTATAAGTGCTTTGTCAAATGATTGTTAATATTTGCACACTTTTTTATTTATAATATTTTTATAATAATTCACGTGCTTTCTAGTTTTTAAACTGCAGCACTTATATAAAAGTGGCGCATAATGCCAATAGTAGGCGTATACATTGCATGGTTATGCTCTATCTGAAAATCAAGCTTGAATTGCGGTAATTTAGGTATGTTAAGCGGTGTACGTTGTGACAAGGTATGCGAAAGAATCAACAACTTTGGTGTACGTTTGCTAGAAGTGAGGCAATAAGGTAACTGCCAATGATGAGACAAATGGTACTGAAGTGTTTAGCTTCGCGAAATGTGGATACCCATACTGCAGAATTGTTTCACAAGTTATTTTTTTAAAGACGATAGTCTTTCTTGGGCTACTAAACCCAGAAATTTTGGTCTATCTGTCTGTCTTTCTGTCTGTCTGTGTCTGTTTGTGACTCGATTCAGCCACCCGGCCAAAGTAAAACAAGGCTGCGGAAGAGTTTTATAGAGTCACAGCTAAATCTACCCATCTAAGTTCGGTGTAATGTTGACACTTGTCAACATTGTTGAAGAAGAACAAGGCATTGCGGAAATATAAGACAACATGTTAATGCAGAAGTGATATTTGCAGTGTTCCTTTATAAAAAAAATCATACATGCTTCATTTTTGCGGAATTAAATACTTCATCAACTGCAGAAAAAAATTCACTCCACCGAAGCCTGCTGTCGCCCCCCCCCCCCCCACTATAGCTTCTGGCGCCATTTTACGAAATCAACCAACAACAGTTACGAAAGGTTTCACTAGATAGGTTCCACGTTCTGCTTGGAACGGACGAGGAGTACGGCAACGTAGTTCTATCAACGTTGAAGTAGGGCACCTCAATTCACGCGCGTCTCCACCGTACGGCAGCGTTGGCATCGAGACACCCGGCCTGGAGGGAGGAGGAGAAATGCCTTTAATGATGAGGAGAGCTGTGGAACGCGGTAATATTTAAAAATAATTTAAGCAAACCTTTAGCGTCCTTACCTTGGGAGGAGCGCGACGCAAGAGGAACAACAGAAAGGTGAGCGGGAAAGCGAAGGGAGGCATTTACTTGGCAAAAGTCGATAAAGACTATCGTCTTTTATCGACATTTGCAACGAAAGGAGCAGATACAAGGCCAATCGTTTTTATTTTTGCAATGGTTAAGCTGCACCATTTAGAGAATTTTTTCGCAACCGTGATTTCAGAGCCCTTCTATTTACCCTGTGTGTGAAGTACTACTGAGTGTGTAAGGCTTCCCAAGCATTTGCATCATGCATTCAGGCTGCATGAAAAGATTTCTTGCTGTCACCTTCATAGTGGTTTTGCTTTTGGAATTTAATGGGTTCATTCGAGTAACTGCTCGGTAGCCACCCCAGCAAAGGCAAGCGCAATGCAGCACGACACCCTCCTGCTTGTTAAGAGATTCTTATACTCCACTGCCAGCTTGTTGAACTCTTAGCTATGTATCTCTTTTCCGTCGGACTTAGCAACAATTGTGCAATATGTCCCGCTGCATTGGTTTAGGTCGTCAGTCAGGTATTCGAGTTTAACCGTGCCATCCGGTCCGCAAGCACAAAGTACGGCTAATACTATGAGTACTTTTGCAAGGGGTGCACATTGAAGACGCTGAACCTCTTGGCGGGGCGTTGGACACAACCTCCTACGGTTAGGTCCAAAGTTACACATACAACATGTGGGCCATACTGCATTTCAGGCAGCGTCGTGTTCATTGTCCGCAGAACTGCGGCTACCCCCCGCACGGAGCACCTTGGGTAATCTTTGTGACGGTGAGTGGCGACGCCGCATACCCCGAGCTTTCATACTTAAAGGGACACAAGTGAATTTGTCAAGCTCCCGTTTTTTCTTGCACTACGTAGACTGGCTCAAATTAGCACACTTTTCATCGTTTATCCGGTTGAAAAATCGGTAATTATTTTACAAAGCGCCAAAGAAGAAAAACTACCATGCGCGGTTTGCGGCGGCCGCACCAACTAAGGCTGTGACGTTGGGAGGAGGGGGCACCAGGATTGGACGATACCGAAGGTTAGCAATCAAACAAGTTTCGGTTTCGATTCTGTAAAACACAACCGATGGCGTTGTTGGATGGGCATTCTCAATATCTCAGTAATCATCGTACCGCGCTTCTGCCGTGTTGTCGGCTGTAAAATGCATAAAATAAGCCTCCCAGGACGGCTTGTAGTCGTAGCATTCACTAGCCGAGGCCCACGCAGTGCATGAACGCCCTCCGCGTCCCCGCAGACGCTGAAATGCAGGAGCTTTCCCCCCATATTTGGAGCTTGCCTCCCTCATGCGTGTATCGTAAAAAGCGTGTTCGCACCAGGCCAAGGGTCTGTTCACACTGGCCTGTGCCCACTGCCTGCAAGCAGTCGGTGCTTATGGCAACAGCACGCCAACGAGAACTCGCTAGCGCGCCAGTGCCAGCCTGCGCGCGTTCTGTAACTAGTTCGTGGAGCAATGAACGTGGCGGCCCAAAAAAAAGGGGAACCAAGTATAGAAAACATCGGCGAAAAACGAAAAGGTTAACTGAAAAAAAAATCGCATACCCACGGGGATTCGAACTTGTGACTTGCGAAACACTTCCGATGACAATCCGAGTGCTCTAAACCCCTCGGCCACAGGGCCAGCGCTGCCGACCTTGGAAATATAAGGTATATAATGTATAACCAGTTTACACTTTTATTTATTTTTAGCATTCCAAGCAGCTTAGGTGAATATTTGTTGTTTTGCTCTCGTGCAGTAAACATCCCCCAAGTTTCCACAATATCTCACGTCTAGCAATTGCATTTCTTAGACGGAAAGCGTTCGCAGATGCGTAGTCCTGCTGCTGGCCGCTGTGCTTGTTCGCCCAGCGCAAAAAAGTGCTTCCCGCACCGTAGTTGTACGCTGTACGGTAAAAATATCAGTTGATTTTATTTCCTTAGTACCTATATTGACTTCGCTGACTCTTCTCCCGCCTTCAAGAGGCCTTTTCCTACTGGCGTACAAGTCAGCGAAGCGTCGCATGTGCGCTTGTGCAGCGCTTGTGTGAAGCGACCTTGACTTGGAGCTAGATACAGTGTACAAACTAACCAAGTAAAGAAAGGCACATTCTTCCATTCACAAGCGTATACTAGCTTCGTTTCAACTGAGAGAACGAATTGCGACGACCCGTCGGCTGCCGGCGGACGAAACGCTGGGCCGACTTCTGAAGGCCGGGGAGCCGTGCAGTAGCGCAGCCAATTGCGAGCTCGGCTCCTCGCGACGTCACACGAAAACGCCACAGAAAATGGGCGAGCGTTAAGAGAGGAGGACAGCATTTTCGAATTAATTTTCCTACTAAATAAAATCGCGTAAATGCGCCAAAGAGTGGTCGAAACATGGCCTGGGGACTCCGGACTACAATTTACGCTAGTAATTCCGCAATGTTTACATATCACTTCAGAGTCCCTTTAAGCTGTTACCTGCCGTGGCGCGAAGTTAGAGGTGAAGGGTTTGCAGCCACGAACGGTGTCCGTCGGAATCTTGGTCAAGCTCTGGTGGGCGGGATCTGTGTCTGTTTATCAGGCAGGGGGCTCCGGGACCTTGCTGAGAATGAGGGTAACCTCAGTGGACCTAATACCCCGCACCCTGGTTCATATTATTTGTCAAATGTCCCCTTCCAAATGATCCTGCCCGAATAGGGCCTGCAGCAATGCAATCTTCAAACGTCGACCCAACACGAAGTATAAACCCCTGGACAACTTACTCGCTTCTGGTGATACAATCTAAAAACAAGTAATCTCCAGTTACCGGCAAGTTGGTCTGCTTAATTGCTAATTCAATGATAGTGTAGTTGGTTGCAAAGTGCAAGGGAAAGCTGACATCGGGATGTGCATTATGAATTATCTATTCAAAAAACAATCCCACACTCTTTTGAAGCAGACCAACTTACTTGACCTTTAAATAACTATAACGCCACATCGCCAGCCTTAACAACTCGCAGGGCGTTATTTCCTAGATGGACCCTGCTTAATGAAACTGGCTGACCTCCCCGAGGGCATGCGTGACCAGGGTGTTACTGCCGTAACAAGAATAATAATCAGACGTGATAGCAAGGAATAAAAACAAAAGATGCGGTCCTGCTGTTTGACCGAAGTGCCCTACCGGGAGTCCGTCACTGCGGGCTTTCTTCGTTGCAACGTCGACCTTACGTACCGACCCCACGCCGCTGTTTCAAATTGCCAGTGCTATGGGCACAACTGCTGCGAGAAATGACATGCGCGAAGTGCGCAGTACTGATAACACCACGAGTATTGTGCTACCACAGAATTGCAGTGTGCCAACTGTGAACAACCCCATGCTGCAAACTCTCTGGTCATTCAAAGCAGAGAAAGAGATCATAAAACTGAAGGTCACCCAGAATATTACGTATCTCGAAGCAGTACAAAAACACTCGATGTTTTCACGAAGGTATGCCGACGCATGATAACCGGGGGGTGGAGAGGCCGTCTTGTCCACGGCGGCCACCCAGTACTGATGAACAGACTTGGTGCCGTCCCAGCACCCGCCCCCCCTTCCCCCCGTGCTGCCAAGTCAGCCCAATCAGCCGACACGACACTTGTGCAGCCGCCGGGTTGTGTCGCCCTCAGAAGTCAGAAGTGACGGTTCTGCCATTACTCCTCATCTTCCGGCTGCCAAAAATCAGCCAGCCATGGACGTAGATGTGGTGGGTCCCACGACCTCTCCTGCGTCCGACAAACAATGGTCGGTTATGGTAAGCTTTCCTGCTCACATCTCAAACACATCCAAAGGTGGATGCCGCAAGGACTCCATCTCGTCATTTTCACAACTCTCAGACGATGACATGACCGTCTCGGCCAGTGGCGGCAAGAGAACAACGCATCATGGCAGGGCGCGGCAAAAAGCCACCAGCCGCCCGTGTCACAGGCCCAAGTCAAAGCTGAGTGCGGTAGTTGATACATTCAGCCGTAGTCCTCACCTGCACCAGACAAAATCTTCTCTCAACAGTTATGGACAGTTCAAATAGTTACACATTGGAACTACAGGGGGTCTTACTAAAAACCTAGATGACATATATGAAATCCTACACACAACGCAAACAGCCGTGTTATGTTTATAAGAGACACATTTGAATCCTTAAGCACACAAACTTCCTAAACCAATACCCAGTATTTAGGAGACCACAGATAGCCGCGCGCACACCTTTGGTGGTGTATACTCCGCAAAAATATGTCCCTTGCCAATCTCTTCACTTGACACCGCCCTAGAAGCGGTTTCTGTAACGGCAATCATTTTCAACAGGTTAACAAACCATTTGCTAACTATACATCCTCCAGAATATCGATTTCCAACTCCGAATTTGAATCCCATATAGCTGAGCTAACCAGAATCTTTCATACTAATTAGGTGACCCCGAATGCACCTAACACGCTATGGGGATATGAATGGACATATCTCCCGCAAGCCCGCTTGACAGAAAAATTTCCCGTTTGTCATCCTGAGCTTGCCTCTTAACAAAAGCAGCCGACATATTACAACAGAACACACAACACGTACTCACACACAGACCTGAAAATTGCTCTTCCAGTCCCTCTTCCGTCGTATGGAACTGTGGTAGTTGACGATAACCCTCTGATAGCGGACCACTTCCCAGTCGCCTTGAAAGCATTTACAAAAGCCCTAACAGTTCCCATTTATCATAAAGGTTAAGTAATGTGGTGCATATTGGTTGAAATTTCTTTAAACAATTAGTTCACTTTGACACACATCTTTAAGTCGTTTGGGCATTGACGAAGGCCTGTGAACTAGTTACAGCACATATTCGTCATGCTGCCGAGTGCTCAATTCCGCAAACATCTGGTGCCATACCTCACACTAGAATGCCGTGGTGAAATGAGGAGTGTAGGCACTGCACGACAGGCTCAAAATAAGGCATGGGGTGTCCTTCGCGGGTATCCAATATCAGACTTAATTTCCTTCAAACATGCGAAAGCACATGGAAGGCGCGTTCGCCAGCAAGCTAAAAGGGAGAGCTGGCGCTCTTTTGTGCCCTCTATCAATTTACACAAAGTGAAAAGCACAGTATGGGACAGAATTAAAAAGTATAATGGGCGGAAAACACTCAGCCTACCCTTGGTGAGCGGTACAGGCGACACCCTGGAGGAACAGGCAAACACACTGGCAAAACACTACTCATGTGTATCAAGTTGAACTCATTATACGAATGCATGCATTCTTACGACAGAAAACCGCTATGGAGAAAAAAACGATTCGTGATACAAAGATCTGATGAACCATACAACACGGAATTTTCTTGTAACAGAGCTTTTGGTCGCCTTGGGAATATGTTAGGCTTCACCGCCTGTGGCAGATAGCATATCCTACACAATGATTGAGCATCTGCATCAAAAACATTCCAAACGCTCTTGTACTTGTTTAACAAAATTTGGGTGGCAGGATACTTTACGAGGGTTTGGAGAGAAGCAGTTGTAGTTGCCGTATTAAAAGAGGGGAAAGATGCCTTACTACCTGCCAGTTACCAACCAATAGCTCTGACAAGTTTTACTAGGAGGCGGAGGAGGAAAAACTTTATTGTGTGCCTGGTGATGTGGGGAGTGGCTCCTCAGTCCAGGAGACCATGGGACGACCCTCGCTGGTCTCAGCCCTGGACAGCAGGGGATGCTGTGCATCCAAGCCGGCGCTGGTCGTCAGGTTCTCCCACAGCTCAGGGAGGGGAAGGGAAGTGGGTAAAGGTGGGAGGGCTGGGTTGTGTGCGCATCCCAATAGCATGTGTATGAGGGTACATGGATACGGGTAGAATTTACATGTGGCAGGGTATTGGGTGGGTACATGCCGACCGTAGCCAAGTTGGGTGAGGAAAGGTGTTTTTTGAAGGCCTCCGGAGTATAACTTCTTCTGTTTTAGTAAGCTGCGGGTGAGGAGGGGAAAATGCGGTCTTGATGTGCGGTAATGTTGGGTGATGTCTTGAAATGTGAGCAGGGGAACGAGACTTGGTGTTTCCTCAGAGGCTTTGGGAGGAGAGTTCGCAAGCTTGTCTATGGGCAAAAATTATTGCCCGTTAGTGAGGAGTGCCCCGGGGTCCACACAGTGTCGATCTTCTTGTTGGGGGCGTATTGATCCAGGAGGTTCCACGTAGTTATTTATTATTTATTTAGTACCCACAGCGCCTCTTGCGGCATTACAGGGGTGGGGTATAAAAAGGGCAGTCACAAGAAGTACTTATCAGCAAGCAAGAAAGCAAGTTATAAGAGAACGCATATATACATTTGAAATAGCTGAAGACATGCCACGAAAAAATACTGCATTATTAACAATAATTCAGAAAAAGGCACTCACAAGTAACTTTACACAAGCGGGAATCGAAGTTCAAAAAATGACAAAGCAATGGAAAGGGCATATAACATTTTCGATAGCCCTCAGACACACCACGTGAAAAGACGGCATTGGTACGATAATTGAAAAAACAGTGCCGTTCGGCGAGGCTGCAAAAATGCAATTCATGTATTAAAAGTAAGCAATTACAGAATAGTGAGCGGACAGGTGATTTGAGGAAACAGCAAAACCCGCGCTGTAGCAAACACATGACAATGTTAGTTTAGGCCTTCGAGTGACGTAACTGTGGACAGGAACGTGTTACTAGAAGGGTGTACAAACACGGAAGAAGGTAATCTGTTCCACTGACGAATGGTTTTAGGAAAAAATGAGTGAAGGAACGCAGTAGATTTACAATCTATCTCACGAACTTTATAATATGGTCTATGCGGGCGGATATGTGATGAGCGGGAAAATATACGATTCGCGCGGCATACCATTTCTGTGAAAAATAAACTTCATAAATAATTTTAAGCGAAATACAGTTCTGCGACGCTCAAGTGATTCCAAATTCAGTATGTTCAAGCGGGTATTTCTACTAAACTTGTCTCTTTCTTGAATACTGTTCTGATCGTTCCGTGTATTGGCCTGGATTGTAACACCAAGTATCTTGAGTGAAGGCCTTGTATGTATAAGCTGACCATCGAAGTTAATTTGAACTGATTCTTATTGAATGCTGTTGGGGGGCTTTTCCGTACAATCATGAGGTAAGATGTTTGAGGGGAACACCGAAGGCCAATTGATGAGGCATATTGTTTCACAGTGTCAGTGGCTTTTTGAAGGGTATCTTGAATTTCACCTAGAGAACCCGTGTCAGTCCAAGTGGTAATGTTATCGGTATACAGTGCGTGATGAACACGGGGAATGGCTTTAAGGTGATGAGGGAGGTCAGGAGAGCGATGTTAAAAAGCAAAGGTGAAGAACTGAACCTTGAGGAGTGCCTCGATCTCCTAGGGTGATTGGATCAGATTTCACATCGCCTGCTTTTAGGATCGACTGTCTGTGGGTGAGAAAAATCGGCAATGTAGGATAAGTACGCAAGTCGCAGCCTGTTTCGTTGAGACGGAAGAGGATGGCAGACTCAGAGACGTTACCGAAGGCTCCCTTTAAGTCCAATGAAAGACTTGCACGAGGTGAATTTCGGGAGGCTGGTATAGAATTTCTTCCTTTATGCGAAGAAAAAGTCTTGCGTGCACAGATGTTTATGAAGCCGCCACCTTGTATTTGGGATGAGATCCTTAGCTTCTAGGTAGGATTGTAGACGTCGGCGTAACATGCGCCCCACCAATTTACCCCACTTAAAGAAATAGGAACGAAGGTTGTCCAGGTGGGGGGGGGGACTTGTTAGGCTTCGGGATATAGCGGATTCTGCTGTTTTACATTGTGGAGGAAGTTTTCTTAGATTCAATGGCGTTATATCTGCTATCGAAAAAATGAACAATAAGAAGTCCCTGCGATTTCTGAATATAATGGCATCCCGGACAGTTCTCAGGCTCGTTTTTCGATCAGATAAAAGCCCAAACTGACCAGGTAGTTGCTTTTTAGTCGTAGTCAAATATGCTTTTATTCACTAACCACACTGTCTTTGGCGATACCAACTTGGTGCCATGGCATACTGCTTGATCTCAAGGAATTGGGGGTGTCAGGGCACATGCTAAACACCATTGAAAGTTATTTGTCACAGCGAAAATTTAGGGTAAAGAGTAGGGACTGTGGTATCAAGAACATACATACAAGAAAATGGTGTTCCGCTGCACTTTGTTTATAATTAAAATAATTGCGCTTGGGAAGTCGTTGCACCCAAACATCTCCTGCTCAATGTATGTTGACGACGTCCAGATTAGCTTAGGTTACGCAACCTGACGATATGTGAAATGCAGATACAGTTAGGCGTGAACAGGCTTGCAAGCTGCACGGAGGAAAACGGTTGTAAGCTGAATCCTCAAAAATGTACACGTGCTGTATTGCCAAAGCGGACTTTTTCTAGCATTTACAAAGAGGCTGCTACCCTCGCTGGTGAAGTCGGGACAGATCTTTCCTGTAGCGCGACACAAGATCCGCAAACGAATGACGCTGTTTCTTACTTCATTCAACCTGTCTACGCGCCTGGTTGGACAAAGCGGTCATGGACATCCTTCCAAGAATTTCATCGAGACGCTCGATACATTCCAGGTCATCTCTGTCTGGCCTTTAATCTATCTACCTTGTAATTCCACTTCCCAGCTAACCTCACTTGCAGCATCCTTGCAATAACGATGACTGCACCTGCTTGCATCCCACCAACTAAGCCTGAAAAGGCGCTCTGCGTCGGATTCGAATTGTAGTTTGGGAAGAGGAGCCGAGAGACGGAATGTGTTGCTCGTATTCCGTCGACCGCCCATGGAGGCACTTGCGCACTGACACTTCTCCCAAAGTTTCACGTACTCCTACACGCTTCGGTGACTCTAGCGAGCAGGGTTGCCCCAGCGGAAAGGTGCTTTTTAACTCTTTGCACACAAGAGATTGAAGGACAGGGCTTTTACAATTTGCGTTACTTCATACGCACCGCGATAGTTTAGTCGACTTAACGTCTAATTGAGCCATTGGATCATGGTGGGGACCACATACTGCTCTTATCTTTGTTATATCGCTACTCAGAGGAAAACAACGACGGTCCGCTTGTTTCCTGTCTCCGGCGCGTCTTTTAATGCAGTGTTTTTAGCATTCACATCAGTATTGTATTGTTTAGAAGCGAGGAATTAATTGAGATATTTGTTTACGCTCGACGTACCCTTCATTTCATTCTGTCTTGAGCTGTCATTTGCACTGAAGACTATGTGTGCTTCATCTGTGTTAAGTGATTTAATAATTTCCTAAATTGTGTCTTATACCGTACAGGTAAATGTGGATATAGCGGACCTTGCGTAAACGAATTCCTGGATTGAACCACGTTTTTATGTTCCCCATTGCTAGCCCCAGGGATCCATATTTCGCGGCTTCTATGCAATGAAGGCGTTGCAATGGTTAACTTGGTGTAGCGAATTTGCTATGCTAATTAAACCTATAATAAGGGTAGCGAATCTGTTTTGCGTGGCTGCAGGCAGTGCGTGATGAGCCATTGTTTTCCCCACTTTTTCTGAAATATCGACTGGATAAATGCAGGTGATTTAAACGAATATTGGCAGCACCGGGAACTACCGTGCGTTCACGTGAGATTCCAGTGTCGGTTAGGTGCTGAGCCTACATGTCGTGTATAGCTTGCGCCTTCGCTTGCTATCTGTGATGTCGCTCGTCGGTGAAGATCTCTACCCAGAAAAACGAAAAGTCTTCTCTTTTCCAAGACAAGCTTGCATTTTTAAATGCCGTCTCCACCGGCAAGAAAAAAGAGCGTCGCCGCCCGCATACAGAATCAGAGCTAGCACCCCCGGCCCAATTTTAGTGCGGAAAAAGCGCACCAAGTTCGCAAAACGGCGTCCGTTCAGCATACGTTTGGTCCTTGAAACGAATGAGGGCACCCAAAAGTGTCAAACGCAAAAGTGTATACTAAGTTGCGTGGTGAGTCGTGAGTGGGTGACCCTTGCTTCTTAGGAGTGCCGTTTAATGACAAAGCTTGTAGGATAGCAGCAGTCGGAATCACGCATTTTTGTACCGTGCAATCAATCCATGAAGGGTGAGTTCACCGTAGCAGATGCGTATCATTTTTCATTACATTTATGCTGCAGTCACGCGAGCCGTAACTCGAAAACCTGCATTGTAACTAAATCCTGCATGTACAAAAACTTGCGAATTTTCAACTTCATTATATCCAGATTGAACTGTATACCGGGTCGAAATTTTTGTTTGCGCGCTTTCTGTGGCGTCGTGGTTTAGTCGGCAGCGCCTTAATTGAACTACAAATTATCAGAACGATGTGTACTACATCTTTCTTGCCTTTCTGCATGACGTTACCTACCGATACTATAGCTTATATAAAAGAAATTGTAATGCAAAATTTGTAGGGAGATTGTTCTTTTAGCTCAACTACCTTGATACTAGAAATCACGGCGGACGGGCTAAGATTTGTTCGTAATAATATATGGGCCACTGCGAGTGTAACTGGACTCGTCGCACGTTCACCGTGCGTACATCATTCCTTAGTCTGTTCAGGCAAAACAGCTTTATTATCCAGTGCCATTAACTATTAACCACTTATCCAGTGCCTTAAGGTTTGTGTTCTGCAACCCATTCACAACTAGTATGCACACCATACGCAGTGTCGTCGTAGCCCCGTTGACTGAATCGCACTTGCCTATTTGTCATTATTAGCTCTTACTAAAATTCTTTCAGGCAGATTTACAAGAGTGAAAACAAAGCTTTGTTGGCACTTATGAGAGGTAGAAGTGGTACAAATAGTGCTACTAGTCACGCCAACCCCCAAATGTCCTAAAGTACCGAAATACACCGCAGCTCATCCGAAGGCAAAGTTACACGACTGATGGACTGGCATGAAATCAGCAGCATCGCAGAAGTCTTGTAATTCGTTTCATTTGCCTGGGAAGGACCACTAGTTTCCCTATAGATGCACAAATATCGGTCGCTGCCTTCAAAAAAAAAGAAACGTTTTTAATAATGACGTACAAAATTAGCATGAAGCAACATGGAGTGTGCTTACACGCTATTTTTTATTATTTTCAATAATATGGCAGGTTATTAGTACTAGTGGCTCTCCTTCCAATACGTAGTCAGGAAATCCATGATGCAAGCTTAATACATAAAAAGAGCGAAAAAGAAAACTTCTATTCAATCTATGCGTAAGCAGCGCTGGCTATTACACATTTTAGGAGCAAAAATGCGCTATTAATGTGTGTTTATCTCTCAAAAAATAACTTTCTTTCAATTTTTGCATCAGAAAAAAGGATGTTATATTATAAATGTAATGTTGCGTCATTTATATTACACGAAGTCCTATAAACAGATCAACGCGATTATGTACTTTTGTTGAAAACGTTTGACAAGCTTGCAAAATTACGTTTTGCTTGCTTAAGTACATTGAACGTTTTAACACATTCTTTTACGCTTAGTAACCTCGCTTTGCTTAAATTGTTTAATCTTGAGAGGAACAGTATCAATTCTTCGTTGTTCCGGGATATGATTATGATTGCAATAAGAATAACGTGTACATTTCTGTAGCACGTCATATGGTAACGTCCACAAAAGAAGTGAGTTCGGTGAACGTTTCTCCTAAGATGCGCGTGAAGGCAAATAGCCGAAAATGACAAGCTGAGTGGTATCGGGACATTTCGGGAACTCCTGTGAATGACACTGAATCGATTGTTTTAAAAATACTTTTAATGATCGGTTCGACTGCGCCAATTGCAGAATATTGGGCTCAACGTGCATATACCGGTGTTTTTATGCATTTCCCTTTACCCTATTGCTGAAGTGGTGCGCCGAGTGTAGGACTTTGCAAGAATCGAGGCTATGCATACGGAATTCCGGCAAATATTTCTTGTCGCGACATTTATATAGCTTGCGTTTTAGGAAATTTTAATGTTCATTCAGTCATTGCTCGGTGCCTACCCAAGCAGTGTCTCTGCAACCGCGCATTGTCAAGCCACACCTTACTGTTTATAAAGCGTTCTTCGTAGCCCACTGTTAGTATGTGCCACTCCAAGCCATGATCACTTAACGGGAATGCAAGAAGGAAGTGTCGGGCGTCTGCCGGAGCGTTGACATTGCTTCCCCGTCCAGTTTTCAATTATTACCCTCCGAACCATTATGTGCAGCGTGAGGGCCATTCAGTACCTTCAGTTCATTTGCAATAAAGGGCATTTGACTACGTTATACAACTACGCCTTTCATTAGGCACAACTTCCTATGTTTAATTCTAAAATTACGGTTTAAGTGAGTGTCATCTTTATTGTCCGCGCACGTGCGCGCACGTGCTGATGCCGCTAGGTCTCAAATTATGACGTTAAAACTAGTGTATGGCCATTTATTGCACAGCAAACGTTTTTCAGGCCAGTCATTAAGAGTAAAAATCCTGAAGTCGTAACACATAGTAACCCTGGTTGGTTGATCCATTAATGTTTTTAGATCACACAGTGGTGCCTGGCAAGACATGCCGCAAATTACGTCTCCACAGCAGCACCTCTTGACCTGCGAGGCGTTCTTAACCATGAGCCCGCGAGTTCTGTGTCCTAAAAATATATTGTAAAAAATGCGCGCCAATCCACCCTGTGAAGGTGGTTGGAAAGCAAAGATCTAACCGACACCCACAACGATTACCCATGCAACGTTACGTGAATTCGCAGACGTGGTTCTACAAAGAGTGAAACCAGACACACGTGAAATGCACTAACCCAGACTCTTTATTACTTGAAAGAGATATTAGTTGCTAAAGTTGAATCAGTGCATCATTCATGAACGGTGCTTGGTTGAGTTGTATTGGTGGAGCACATGAGTGGAAACTCTTTTTTTTATAAAAAAGGGAAGCTCAAAGTAGGTTTTAGACGATCTAACTTCTCCGTCTGTGCCACGGCGACGGAGGCGATGACATCAATGCATGATTCATGAATGGTGCTTGCTTGAGTTTTATTGCTGAAGCGCATGAGTGGAAACTCTTTTTTATAAAAAAGGAAGCTCAAACTAGGTCTTAGACGATCTCCCTTCTCCTCCGTCTCAGCCGCCGCGACAGAGGCAACGAGATGAGCGGCAGAGACGGAGGAGAAATGAGATGTCATGCATTGGCGTGAGCTTCCTTCAATTTGTATAACTCCTAGCGCATGCGCAAGGCGCGCGTACAGCCGCTACACGTGCCGTGGGTGGAGCGCACAGCGGCGCGAGAGGTTGCGGGACGCTATCCCGTGGCATTCAGCGAGTTCTCAGGGGGTAAACCCGCAGACGTGATCGCTGAGTGCACCATCTGAGTCTCTCGTATCAGCGTTGGCTCGTAGCCCCATCAGTAAGACAACGCGCTCTCGCATCGTCTCTCTATTCGTCCTAAGTTCGATTTGTGGCGTTGCTAATACCTTCGTTGATTTGTTCGCGGGCGTGTTCTGCGCGAACCAACGGCCGCGACCGTACCCTTGGGGGTAGAGGTAAAAAGCTTCACTTTAAGAAGCGTTACCTCTCCCAGTATGGAAGGTACCTTTTAGATGTGCTGCAACATGTTGGCACTGCGGCTAGCTTCCCAATGGTGAAGGCAAGAATGCCTACTACGCAACACCCTTTTTGTAGGCAGTGTCCCACTGAAACTTTCGTGGGACTACAGAATCGTCTTCACATATCTTCTGGTGCCAAGAAAATGTTGGCGTCAAGGTTCTCGCATAAACAATCCCATCTGCTAACCGTGCTCCCCACGAAAAACGAAACCCGCAGAGAAGCTTACTTTCGAACACTTGAAATCTAATTATGTGGATATTGCTTTTCTATCCTTTCTTCAGCTTTAACTTAAGCGGGTTCGGGAACGATATGTGAGATTCAACAACAGATTTCAAACACTTTCGGACAAAACGTTCGCATTAAAATTTAACATTGCAGAAGCAAATATGTCTGTCCATAGCTGTCCTCTTGAATAATGGGTGGTACGTGCAAAAGCACGGGCGGTCACCGTTTTCAAAACAATCAAAGGAACTAGGACTATTTTACACACTCTTCTAAGAAGGAGACTTTTAAGAAGGGTCAAACCAAACGAAACATATCCTCTCACTCGAAGAGACGATACAGTATTGCATTTTGAACACTGCTATGGCGATGAAAGTTTTGTTAAAGTTGGGGCTTGGGCAGGCGAACGTACGCAGGAAAAGATCGCCAAGTGACGATAACCTAGCGCACGCCGGCACCGCTTCACCGCAGCATTGCCTCGCAGCGCTCGCGCGGGGCTCGTGGCGCCACCTGTCGGAGGCGTGATACAGCTGGTGCAAATACGGTTTTAGAAACACGTCGCGGTGAGGAGCGATAGAGTAGGTACACTTACGGATTGCGAAATGCGTAGCTCTTGGGGAACCTGCATTCTAATTGTGATACATGATCTCTATAACGGGAGTTATCGCACAACCTGGGTCAGAGTCAGGATCATAAGCGTTGAGTATTGTGTAAAAAGACAACACTGTTTTCAGTAAACCACCTGTAATATTTGTTATTTTGCCATTCTCATCCCGAACCGCATGCCTAATTATATCTTCCCAGAGGTTAGATTATTTCGAGTACATTTCGAACGTCCTTTTTCTGAAAACGATGCTTCAAGTTTTGCAACGTTTAATACAGGAATGTCGGCAGTCTTACTTCTTTTGGTAATCAATTTGGACAACTCCGCAAATCCTATTCTGCCTCTTGTGCCGAAGGATTTTTAGCGCGTTTTAATAAGGTCATTAATTTTCACTGATAACTTCGATTCCCATTCGGGCTGTTTTCCTCGCATGGCTGGTGCTAACTGAATGATTCATTTGTGAACTGATTGTTGGCAGTGTCTACATCATTTTTTTGATTAGACAACTCGGATAATTTCTTTCAAGGAGAAATCTGAAATCTTCAATTTTTCTTCAACTAAGGGCAGGTTAGGTGTCTTCCGCTTTAGCATCCTTATTATTTCTCTTCTAAATCCAGGGGGACACGGCTTCTCACAATCATTTGACCACATGTTGTACCTTTTCCAATTATCTGTACATGACGTACCCTTCGTGGAGTGCCAGTTAAAATGAAGTCAATATCATTTTTCGTTTCGCCATTTGGGGCTTGCCAAGTCTATCTCCTCTTCTTGCTTTTGCGTAAGAACATATTCACAATTCGAAGGTTATTTTTATCCGCATTGTAAACCAGCATTTCCCCGGGGCTGTTTCTAAAGCATCGGCCAAATTTCCTTAACCCATGCTGCTCCACCTGCTGTGTCCCTATTTTCGCATTGAAGTCGCCCATAATGATGGAGTACGGAGTTTTTACTTTGCAATTCATTGTCCGTGGAAAGTCATCGTAAAAACCGTCCACAACCCCATCATTGCAAGGGGATCTTAGCGCATAGAAGCTGTAGCCCATCATGCACCTTGTGTTTTTTTAGATTTCTGGCAAGAGATGCTACATGCTGAATAAACTGCAAGATTCTATCACATTCCCTGCTATAGCCCTATGAACCAGGAGCCCCCTACCCCCCTAATGGAAGCATTTCAGAGTGCCCGCATTTACAGAATATATCCCCGGTGGGAAGAACTATAAGTCCCTCACCAGCCCTTCTTACCTTGCACAAGCCCATTAGGTCCTGTGGAATACCGAATAGCTGATGTGAAAGGTCCAATGAGCGGGCCTCACTCGAAAGAGTTGGAGCATTGAACGTAGCATTGCAAATGTCAAGTGCGGCGACATATGAAGGTATAAATAAGAACTATGACAGGAAGCTCCACTAAGGTAGGCATGAAGCTGCAACTATTAACATTCCCTGCCGCCTACTGCACGGTGTTATCAAGGGAGTCCTTTCCCGTGACATTGTTCTCACTAGTACCATACGGCAGAGACATGTTTCTGTGATATTTTTTAGTGAAACAATGCAACGATTTCGAGGAGTGTAGAAAAGTAGGGCTAGCTTTTTTTATCTTGTGAATGTTCAAAGATAGTCATTGATTTGGTTAGTCCGTTACTACTAAGCGTATGTTGCGCTTATTGTGGTATATTACATTTGCGTGCAGCGCTCGTAGTGAGATGTCTTAGAATTACCTGCGCTAAAGAATTTCATCACAAACATGCTAAGCAAAAGGACATGAAGTTTGATCTCTCAATTTCGTTTTTGGATTTCTAAATCGAGGATATTTTGCCTTTCTTCAGGGGTTTTGATGGTAGACTAGATGACGGATTTATTGAGAATGTAACATTGTTGTTTCGCGTCGGCATACCTGCAGAGTGACTGGTCGGATATTACTAGTGCCCGGGAATTTCTTATGTCAAGACTTGGCGGGCACTATCTTTCCCTTGCTTCACTTGAACGGAAAACTTCTAAACCGCGGTTTGACCTCATAACGCACTCATCGCGTGGTGGCTTTGTATCTTTAAAAAAACGCTGCTGTGAACAACATATTTTAGAAATCAGCAGCTTCACTTTCCCCACGTAGATGGTTGTGTTTAGTTGAACCCCTTCGATGCCATTTTTCATGTCGGGTTGTAAGAAACACAAAGTTTCAAGGATGCTGTTGTGAGGTACAGACAAGGGAGTGCGCCGCGAAACTAAGACACCGGCCCAATGAGAGTTCTAGAAAGTGGTGATGGAGCGCAGTCGGGGAGTTGAGGGAAAACCTCACACCGGCCGCGGGGTACACGGAAGGCTGTTCGAGCGCCGCTAAGGCTTTGAAGAAAAGGAGAACAGGTTATGATGAGGAAAAAGGAAACGTCAGCAGTAGCACACTGGGGTATGGAAGACACGAACGGTTGCGACGCTGCGGATGGAAAGAGAAATATCAGTGGCCTGCAGGTAGAACGTTCTAGAAACGGATCCAGAGGGCCCGGTGCCTTGATTAGGTCACCGCGTGGGCAGAAATCTTTGCTCAACATCGCTGCGGGTTCGGCACAGAAGGTTTGACTGGCCTTTTATCTTCACGTATTCCAGAAGGTCAAAGCTCTCCCCACGCCTTTTTTTATGGACGATAGTATTTTTGATGTTACCTAAACGAGGGGAGCTTGGCGTGTGTATTTTCTAGACACACTTTAACAATATGCCCACAACTTTACATAACAAAGGACACAGAATATTCGCACACAATGCCTACAGGTAAATACTGACAATGAAAATGACCAGCACCATCACCCTTTGTGCATTGTTGGGAATGCAATTGGTCACTTCATTGAGCCGCCTACCCAAAATCTCAAATAATGCTTGATAAAGTAGCATACCGCGGTGACCGTTTTGTAAACAAACCAGAAAAACTGGTTGTATGGTCAACTTGTCAACATTGTTGAGAACAAACAAATAAATTAAGCATTCTTGAAGCAAAACGTGAGTAAAAATCAACAAACAGTCGCGGCCTGTTTGGAAATAGACACACGTGGAACTGATTTCTGCTATAGCGGAATATAAAACGATTTACGAGGCGAAATATCTCCTTAAGCGGTTTTAGGAACAACGGAAACAGAACGTCCCAACAAATGACGAGCGAGCAGTGCGAACGCAACAAAATTGCATCTGATTAAAAGCAATTGTATTCCAGTCGTCATGGAAGACGAGGCAGGGAAGAGGAGTCTGGTGAGTTCTTGGAGGAGGAGTAAGAAGGGGTGCTATGTGGCTAGGGCAGCAGAAAAATGTCTTCAGACGACATTGACAACGAAGGAAGCATTTCATGGTATACCATATACGTATTTGCATGCTTGTGATGGCACATTTTATAGATTTAAGCTCACAAGTTTTCAAATAGTCGCATTTGGTAACCTGTATTATACACTAGGCATGATCGCTGATGTCAAAATCCGTTTTTCTAAATGGTCGCAATTATTCACGGGTCGCTTCTCGTTCACACCTCTGCATAGCATCTCAAATGTCACGTCCTATGGTTTGGTTCACTTCATTTCTTCTTTCTGCTTTGCAGTTTCTAATGCGGTTTAGCGTTAGGCTTTGTCATATTTTCTTTGTGGTTTCATGTCACTGCAGAGAACAATTTAAATATGTACGAAAAAATATAACAATACTTTTCTAAGCGTTAACTAAATTTCTTATTGTACCATTGGAAACAAAACTGGATTTTATGAGTGGAGCTGTTTAATCTCGAATTTCATCCGTGCTGGGCGTTGGTCAAACCTCGCCCCAGCAGAGCGATGAGGACACAAATGCAAAGCTAAGAAATGCGAGGGGAAGTGTCGAGGAGGCAAGCAGCCGACGAATAGGTTGGTTTGGGTAGTGCGCGTCACTGCACGGATGTTCTTGTGGGGTGCCGCGCGTCGGGGATTCGCTGCGCCTGGGTGCGTGACGACGCAACCTCGGACGTGGAAGTGTTCTCCTAGTTGACAGAGGCGGCATGTGCTAAGTGGATTAAGAGTCCGATGTACAGATAAGGTGGGCACACCGAGATAAATGCTCTCTCCCGAGAAAGGAGTGGAGCCTCGGCGAAGGAAGCGGGAAGCCGATCGTAAGCGTGCCAAGCGCCGTTGAGGAGATGTGCGATTCCGGGCGAGGTCTGACGAATATAAAAGTTAAGTTATACCTAGCTAAGATAACCAGCTGCGCTCAATCCTCAGCGTTACATCTCTATTGCGAAAGGAGGTCGAATTTGGGGCTTTAGATACGGGGGGCAGGCGTACGTGGATTAAGGGGTCGGATATGATTATTCTTTTTGAGCCCGTTGGTAGGTCGCACCCGCCCCGTTGACTCACTTGCTAAGGCATTGAGATGCCCATGGGTTCGACCCGGGCTCGACGTCCCATGGTTTTTGTGGAGGCAAAAACAAACAAAAACGCACGTGCATCCAATCGTCTGCCCCCATTATAACCCCACGTGCTTTAGAGTGCATTCGGTGTGCAACATAGCCTACGTGGAGAGTCGCGGCGCTAAGTCATTCGAGTTTCATGTTTAGCAGTGTAAAATATAGCTAAACAGAAATCATGTCAAAGGTATTTATTTCTTTCCGTGTAAACGCGTTGGTAGTTTCACGATGTGACTAACATTAAAACACAATTTATGGAGAAGAGTTTCGCATGTAAACTAAAATGGCAGCTAGATTAAACGTACCAAAAAGAAAGGTCTTATAAAAGATTGCCATCCATCGGTCCAAAACAGCTAGATTCAAAGAAAATCGCTCGCAGAAGAGTACAAAACTAAATATCAGTTTGTAATTGGTAGCTTTAACCCTGTAACCTTGCGGTAGTACAGAAGGGGTATCTGTTTTCTTTTTTTCAGATACTTCAGCACATCCCCTGTGTGTGTGTGGGGGGGGGGGGGGGGAATTTGAATAGTGCTCGGCATGCAGCATCCCGGCCAGGGAATTGACAATACAAATCTGCGCAAATTTTCCTTTTCGAGGAGATGTCACGGTGGACTCCTCATCAACGAAACTCCGACATACATATTTCAGCGTAAATGCCACAGTAAGTAACTATCTACTGCTTTGTCTTAGAGAAAAAGGTTTTTATTGTCTCCCTTCAACGCCTAGTGCAATACAGGCAAGGATGACTGGTAGCCTGGTTAACGGTTGTGATGAATTTCCAGTGTTATACTGCATCACACGCCTTCTCACTTCCTTGTACGTCTCTATTATCACGGACGCAGTAGCGCCCATTTTGTAATAATCATTGCGTGTTGTAAGAAGCGAAATGATCGGTTACAATGATGGCGAGTTCAGTGGGGCCAGCAGAAGGGCGTGCGTTAAGACGTCGACCGGTTTCTGTAGGCACCATGCTCGAAGTGCTGCCTCCAGTGTTGGTCCACACTCTGCGCCACGATAATCGCGGATATCTGTGTAGTTTCCAGGAGCCAGCACCACTGATACTGGATTCCGTTCGCTGTACTCGGGCCACGTCTTGTTTCCTGGTAGCTCGGGGTACCTGCAAAAGAGGAAATTTTTTGAACTCTTTTCACATTGGTGAAGCGAAGCCAACTACGATCTTCATTTTTAGTGCTATGTATTCCGAAAGTCCGCCTAATAAAACACTTGTACATCAAAATTGTATAAAGAAAACTCTGCCTTGGCTATAAAAACCAGGAAAATATTATTTAGGCAATTTGTAACAACTCATAGTTTGTGAAACTTCCATGTTCTAATATATAGAAGAAGCCGGCCAGCATAACAAAACAAATTTTGTATCCAATGAACAGAAAAAATATCAAGGCGTTCATCAAGGAGTTTACTTCTGCATCCGTCATAAATAACCATTGTTTTGGCGCTTCTTGCCCTAGTTGGCCTGCGCCATAAACATCCAACCATCATCATCATTGATCAAGGCCACAGTTCTGTGTAGCTCCCACATTTTATTTTCCTTGCTAAGTAGGCAATGTCAAGAAATAGATAACCTGCCTCCGCGGTTCCTCTATTGGAGCCGCAAAAACAATTCTTCCAGAGCAGTCTGAAATGAACATCTTCTAAGTGCAGTGCATTACTGCGTATCCCTCCACTAAACTTCGGACCAGGCAACCATTGATGTTAGGCAAGGAACTCCTAAATTTATTCCATTACCTGGCCCTTTAACAACAAATTTCATGTCATGGAAGGTGTCTGTTTCTAAGCTCCAAAAACACATGGTTTCACTGGGGACTACTGGGAACACAGGATGTGAATGTTGTCGGATGTAAACGCAGTATAAAAACCATACGTGGATCCGGCATTACCAACGTCACCACTACGCCTGCGAACACATCTTTATGAAGTCAGGTGTACTCACGACCAGGAATTTCTTTACAACTCTTCTTTTAAGCAGCTTGAAAAAACATCGATTCATACCATTTTCGAGGAAAGAAACTCAACCTATATAAAACCATTACGCTTACGTTTCCACGCATTACTTTAGCTTAAAAAAGGCACCCGCCTTGCAAGCCCCATTTTCGTTCCACACCAACCTCAACCAAATTCAAAATCTGCTTTTACAGCGGACCGTTTAGTCCTTTTGGTCGGAAAAGTTTGTGTCGTAAGCAAAATGCACAGGCAGGACCCAGTAGCTCTCAACCAAGACGCGGTGTGCACGCACCAGGCTTGTAAAGAATGAAGCATAGAGCTTAGTATCCATGTAAAAAATGCAAGAGCTCACACTAATGCGCGAGACATAAAGGTAGCGAAGCTGTACGCAACAATAGCGTTTTTCCTCTTCTTAGCCTCACGGGATCGTATAAGCCTCGCCGCTGTACGAGAGACCGCAGGTGGATGTTCGTATTCCTCTACCGCACACAATTCTGCGCCTGACGTAGCCTTGTGGCTTTCCTTCGTGGCACACGATTATCGCTGCTGCAGTGGCCTCCTCGCCTTCCACCGCCACGTGCCACACGCGGGTCCCGCGTAAGTCTCCTTTGCCGCCTCGCCTATCTCTACACTACCGCCTATATCTCCTCGCCATCGGGCCACAGCTTCATGCCTTGCGCTGGCGGAAGTGGGTGTGGTTTGACCTCTAGCGCTCAAGGGCAAACATGGTTACCCCGAGAAGATTGGCCGAGAAAGCGTAGTGTAGCGTGCGCCATAAAAACACAAAACAAGCGACAAAACCTCATGATGGATGATAAAGGCGCCTCTGAACAATGGGACCCCGTGCACCCCATATATGTGCCTGCTAAAATTTAGGTTTGCAGCTGCTGTCGTCAATGAGGGTTGACATGTGAACTGCCGGGCACTGCCTCACATCCTTTTATAGCTTGGGCTGGACCGCACATGTAAGCAGTTCCTTAAGAAAATAGGGATTATTCGATTGTGAGCGCATGCGTCCAGCTAGGTAAGACACAGCAGTTCTCACCTAAGACACCGAGTGCAGACATCAGACTAGGCAGGACCCAGAATTTGCAGCCAGATAAGCCCAGTGCTAGGGACAAGCCAGCCGAGACGACGAGGAACATGTTATACCCTCCCTATCAGCATGTGCACTTGTTTACAACTGCTGAGCCGGACATCCATTTTAGCAAGGCCTGATGGCAGGCATTTTTAACGAGGTTCCAGAAGATAGTCGTGAATAATTAAAACAAAACTGGTGTCCCCTCCTTGTTTAGTTCCGTTGCTGTTGTTTCGCAATGACGAAATTTCGATTTCGCATTACAGAAAAAAGGGAAAATTCAGATTCATTTAAGGACGCTGTCGAGACGCTGTAAACTATTTACGTGTTCTCTATGGGAACGCATCTTTGCGATAGGTATACTAATATTGATATTGGTGTATCAGCCGAAAGCGGCTGAATGCAGCAGTAGTCGTCACAGCCCAATGAACCTGATTTTTAAAGTGAGAAGTGCGCCCGGGTGGGTTCAGGTCGCAGCAAAAAAAAAAAAAAAAAAAATTGGTCGATCGTCTTAGAATTTACGACGGCTCTGGCGCCAAACGGTGTATATGTAAAAGACGTGTCTTTAATAGGAAAAATCAATTTGTAATTGTTACAAAAAACTCGATATTCCAGAGAAACACGTGTACTGGCAAAAATGTTTGCACATTTTTGCATATATATATACCGTTGCATATACCGTTGCATATATACCGCGTTGGAGGCGTTCATACTTCAGTCACGTAAGTGGCAGTAGTTCATTATATTTTGGTCCAAGGCTCCTGTGCGTGGCGGCAACGCTGCTTAACTATGTGAGATGGAGGGGACTTTCTTTTAGGCCATTGCCCAGGCACCAGTTTCTACGACCTATCAAGAGTGTTTGAGTTCCTGGAAATCCCATTGTGGTATCTTTGCACCCTCAGCAACAAGTACATTGACCGTGGCTCTGTAAGCGATTGCCCACTGCTGGTAGCGTTGAGATTATAAATTCCCCATATGTAAATGCCACCAGTAGTAACATTTACCGAGCGCATTCGTATGCCTCTTATTTATGTAAGGAGCTTCTGGTACTACAGTAAGAATAGCGGATAAATAATAATGAACACTGATGCGAACAAAAAACCGTAACCGTTAGATAAAGACGTCTAACGGGTTGATATTATAGACGCCTGAGCGTCTTTAACGACTTCTAATTATGCTAGGATGGTCAGTGGGCAAGTGCATCTTCCACTTCGAGGACTGTTCTGATAGCCTGGACTCTTCCGTTTTCTCGCACGAAATAAGACCTTCCTTCTAACACCGTTGCTCTCGATGGAGGTATCAAGGGCAGGGGAGCTACGGTAACCCGCACATGCACGCAGAGCCACGAACGCATTTAAAATGTCACCGTGCACTAGAAGTATTCCTAAAATAACAAAATGGGGGACTCACTCAGAAAACATGGAGATGGCAGCTAGCGGTCATGAAGAGAGGGAAAGAAACTGGGAAATTACTTTGCTCTGATATACCTTGAGCGGAATAATACCTGTCCCGTCGTTGTAGGCTCGCGTCCATCCTGGGGTACACGTTCTGACCGCTTCTATTTTTCCAGCATTTGAAGACCCCTATTGTCTCACAAGAAACATACAAACAGCTTTACCTACGCATGTCTTAACATTCGTGAAACACTGCCTTCTGTTGCGTCTATGAAAGATCCTCTTATGCCGAAATATTATCAACTGTACACATAGAAAGTAGTTCAGAGGAGATAGTCATCCAACCGGTAATGACAGAAGAAGTAAGGAAAGCTTTAAAAGAAAAGAAAGGGGGAAAGGCATCTGTTGAGGATCAGATAACAGCAGACTTCTTGAAGGATGGCGGGCAAATTGTACTAGTAAAACTGGCAAACCTGTACACGTAATGCCTAATGACCGTGAGTGTACCGGAATCTTGGAAGAACGCGAGCATAATCCTAATCCATGAGAAAGGTGACATGAAGGACTTGAAAAATTACAGGCCGATAAGCTTGCTGTCATTTGTCTACAAGGTACTTACCAAGGTAATCGCTAACAGAATTTCTGCCACCTTAGATTTTGGTCAACCTAATGAACAAGCAGGGTTCACGAAAGGCTATTCAACAATGGACCATATTCACACAATCAATCCGGTGATAGAGAAGTGCGCAGAGTATTCTGAACCCCTATATATAGCCTCCATAGATTATGAGAAAGCAATTGACTCGGTCGAAACCTCAGCAGTCATTAAGGCATTACGGAACCAGGGTGTAACTTAAATTGAGACCGACTCAGCGGGAAATGAAGCGGAACATGATAGGTGTAACAATAAGGGACAAGAAGAGAGCGGAGTGGGTCAGGAAAAAAAAGTGTGTTAAGGACATATTAGTAGAAATTAAGAAGAAATGGACGCGGGCAGGGCATGTAAAGCGAAGGCAAGATAACCGTTGGTTATTAATGGTAACAGAGTGGATCCCTAGAGAAGGCAAGCGTGGCAGGGGGCGGCAGAAAGTTAGATGGGCAGATGAGATCAAGAAGTTTGCGGGGATAAATTGTTCGCAGTTAGCACAGGACCGGGATAATTGGAGATTAATGGGAGAGGCATTTTCCCTGCAACGGGTGTAGATAGAATGATGATGATGCTGAGGATGATGATGGTATACATAGCGGAGACAATATTCTAGCTATTTGTGTTATGCTGGCAGACGCGTTCACTAAAGATGGAACAAAGCTGTAATTACCATGCTTAAAATAGCTCGCAAGAACTTGTATGCCCACCTGGACGTGCGAGAGCATTGCCAAAGCTCTAGGTGTCCCGCTATGCATTTGTATTTTTCGCGAGTAAAAGATAACCACGGCGGCCAGATTTTGCGATCTCTTTATGTCATTCTGTCAACACAACGAGTTGAAAAGGGCTCCAAGCCGGTGAGACACTGAGAATACTATGGAGATCTTTCTTCGCAATGCTGACAATGATGTTTATAAAGAAAGCATGTCGAAACGCGGCTCGAAGCTGCTTCGGCCTCAACGGTGCTTGTTACTGCCGAAAGCACTCGTACGTCCTGTAGGATCAACTGTGCAACGAGTGCGTCTGGCAAAAAAGGAAAGAATGTAAATGGCAGCGGCGATTTCTCGCACTGATGGGCAACAATCGAACGACTTGCAGCAGATACAGCTGTTCGATACAGCACACGTGAAAACTGAGACTACAACACTAAGCAACATGGACACCGTATACAACGGACACGCTAGAGATGCAGCGCTGATGACTTGTTAAAGCCGGTGGGACGCTTGCGCATCAGCCCGAACTTAATGATCAAAGGGAAGACTGACAGAATTCTGATGCACACCTAAAGGCCCACGTTCAAACCTTCAAGTATTAGTTTCTTCAAAATTATTTTATTCAAAATTCTTTCTTTCTTCGTTTGGCATGACTGAAAAAAAATTTAAACCTACTACCTGCGGAAAGATGAATCAACGCTCTCTTCCAACCAAGAGATTTGGATTATTAACCAAAACCTAGATTTCTCACATCTTTTCTGATTTTCCTTTTTAATCCTAGCCTAAGCGTACAGTGGTTGATGCAATACACCCAAGGTAATCGTTCATGGCATGCACTAGGGGAATATATACAACCCACACATTGGGCAATCTGGCTGATATTTTTGCAAATCAGGGCCACTCTTCTTAGCTAATCGTAAGAGGCTAACGACGGGAGTATGACTCAAGGCGTCTGAATGTTCAAGCCTGCTTTACACCTTTCTGGTGCTGAGGTCCAAGTCAAGTGACGGCGGGAGGATGGTCCTTGGCGATACTGGGAAATTTTTTGCTTGGCACTGCTCGCACTTTCACAGCACACCTCCTAAGTAACTAGAGTAGGCGTCTTTTTGCATTCTATCAAAGAACTAGCGGCAAATAAATGGGGCGACAACCCTCCACGCAGGTGTTCACACATCTAAGCTGCTCTAGTGTGTAGGTCTTCTTCATACTGTTTATTCCGTCCAGTATAGTTCGACCAAAAGATAAACTGGCATTTTGCAGAACAAATAAAGAATAACTGGTTGTTTTATAAGCTCCACGCCCATTGAAATGGTACAGGTTACTTTATATGTAGCCGACTCCAATTACAAGTACAGCCATAGACTTACTACCGAGAAATCAGATACTTCCCGCGTAACTTCTCGTGCACCCTTTAACAGGGACACTAAAAATAAAACCGAAGTTGGCCTACATAGATATATTGGCCTCCACAGAAAACGCATATTAGTTTGGGGCAGTAACTTGAAAATTATGGCGTAAATAATCAAGACATGAAGCTATAAGACGCCGAGCAGAGATGACTGAGCGGATATGGCAAGATTCACGCGACGAACAGCGGAACCGCGCACTCGAGCTCTCAAATAAACACATACAAATTTTATTTTCAAGTTATGTTTCATAAGTCGAAAACAATGATAAATGTACAGGTACAGCTCAAGGCGTGCAGACATCAGCAAGCTGCCAAGCCGCAGCGCCCGTAGCGGTTGCGATGGGTCTTGCTGGTTCGGCGTAGTCGCATGTCTGCTTTCTGCTTGTTTACATCATTGCGGCAAGTAGCGCGTTGGCGTTCCACTGTTCCGCTATTCTGTGTACAGTAATGTGCATCTGATAGAACACGTTTTCTTGCACTCACAAGTAGCGCTATCTGCGGGAACGATGTATTGCATCCAGACGAGCAGCCGAAGCTGTGTGTGTGTGTGTGTGTGTGTGTGTTTGTGTGCGTGCGTGCGTGCGTGTGTGTGCGTGTGTGTGTGCGTGTGCGTGTGCGTGTGCGTGTGTGTGTGCGTGTGCGTGTGTGTGTGCGTGTGTGTGTGTGTGTGTGTGTGCGGCTTCGGACTCAACGCGCCTGCAGTGACAATGTGTTTGTATGAAACGATTTCTTGATTGTCTTGAAGTGTAATAAAATGTGTGCGTACTTAGGTAAAATGATATTTGTGTCATGTTATGCACTTGTTTTATCCATCCTGACGTCCAGGCGTTTGTTAGTGGTGGCTGGGCCGTTCGTGAAAGCTCTACATACACTTTTCGTAGAAGAGCGAATAGGCAACTCACTTCGGAAAACATTCAACAGATGGCGGAATAAGCTTTAACATATCGCGACGAGAAGAACTTAGCCTTTCACGGTGTTGCAAGCAAAATTAACATATGGCACCCCGTAGTTAAGCTGAGTGCATAGAAGCGACTAAAACCTGACTATCCTTAGGGAGAATGCAAATCAAACCGGCGTCGCGGTCATTGTTCTCGCTGGAATAGCCCTGTCCGGAAGATGTTTTGTGGGTAAAGTAAAAAGCCGTGCAGCACATTAAAATTGTTTAACCATCATCTCACGTTCCGTGCATCACCCCGGAGCACGGAGAGTAGCATGTAACGGAAGCGTGAGCGGAACAAGTTATTTTGTCGTATGCGATAAGTGCTCGATCCTTGGCTCCTTGCGGCGGCTCGCTCGGTAGGTTTTAGTTTTCCTGCTAGACCACACCACTGTCTCAATCGCTTGTGGAATCCGTTGACGTAACGAGAAACGTCATGAATTCGCGCGAGGAATGAAGTGTCTTTATTTGGTAAGTTCTCGGCAACTAAAGCACATTTCGCCGCAGATGAAGCGCTGAGAGGGCTTTGGGGTAGTCGAACTTTCGTTTGAACCCGACTTGCTGTTTGCCTTCAGTGTCCCTTTAACTAAAGTTTCTCATACATGTATATGCACAAAGAACTTGGCATATATACCCACGTTGCCCGTAAATTGAGTCGGCGAAATCGGCACCTGCACGTACGTACATCAAGATGTAGTATCTTTTTTGTTCCGTACCAACACTAGTTCCGGAATAAGCAGGTTAGAAAAAAAGGAAACCATTGCCCATCTGTGGCCGGAACTGAGTGTCTCCAGCACACCTAGCCCGCCTTGCAAAAAAGGAGTCGCGGTATAATGTATTAATTATTAGTGTTTTCTTTTGTTAAAAATATTATATTATAGTGATCGTTAACACTTTATGGAAGTAACGGAAGTGTTGCAAAAATACAGTAAATCGTAGTCCCTTATACGTAATCCACTTCGTGGTTTGTGTTACGTACAAGGCTACGCCTATGACGTATTTCTTCGAAAGGTTTTTATGAACTTTTGATTCGCACTACATATTTAAAGAATCAATAGAGATTGCAAAACCGCCCTCTCAACTGTGGAAGATGTCCGTTTTGGGGACACGCCTGTAGCAGATTATTTCGTTAAAGAATAACAGAGGGCCCTTCCTGCCCCAACTGCGACCAACCGGAATCCAAAGAACATTCTTTCTCAAGCTACACTGTAGAGCGGTTCCAGAGTCCCTCATTACATTGAAGGACTCTGGCATTGCTGTTGGCGCGTCATACACCTTTACGCTCCACATGTGCGGCGCGGACTGTACCAACTGAGAGACCACTGCCCTGGCGCTCCCCTAGGCAGACTATTCACGGTAACTGGCGATTATGTACTGTGGCGTGATTGCTGCGTGGCCATAGCACAGAATCGCATGCTACGCATGCAGTGGCCTTTGCTTTTCTATTGCCGCCAACACCTCGTCACCTTTCGGGATGGTGAGTTTGCCGTGCTAAGTGAGGAAGGGTTTCTGCAACAGTGGGTCACCCCTTTTTTAAAGTTGTCAGAATAAGGGATTATTATTCATGCCAGTTTTCATACCGGTGTCCTTCGGGATATTCGTTGTCATAATTGGTTATTCGGTTATACTGTGGCGCAATATCTGGTAGTTATTGCGCCACAATATTTGTTGTGGCATCAACACCATCCTTGCGGCGTATATTGCTGCATTCTTGAAAGCAGTGTTTTGCACCCTTGTTTTCAAGGCATGTTAATCAATTGAGTGTAACTAACTTAATTTTTGGCATGTTTTTTTTTGTTTTTTAATCAACTTGAAATTATTTGTCTTTCTGTAAGTGTCTGCACATGCTAGCCTTCGGCCTCTTTCAGTTTTGTTACAAAGACGCTAACACAAACGACAATTGGGCATATAAATGGCAGTGATCGAGGAAACACTGCGCATACGGGGAAGCTTGAAAGAAACTATAAGAGAACGCTAGCCATCGGCAAAGACCGGATGTACTCACACAGACATGAATAGGGTAATATAACGCATAACTTGGAAGAGATAATATAGGTAGCAGAACGATTCTACACCATGTGATCCCCGTCTAGTGGTAGCCATCGGTGTAAAAAAGCATTCGACTGGGTACTTCGTGAGGCAATTATCCAAGGCGCATGCAACCGAGGACTGGATGGAAAGCCACTCGCCTTTGTGCAAAATTTCCCGCGAGACCGCCACTAACGAGTACGAGTTGGCGACACACTCGGCCCAAAAACAGCCACCTGCGTCGAAGTACCTCAAGGTTCAGACTTATCGCCAACGCTATTTAATATCGTCATGGCTGACCTTCCCCCACTCCTGGGTGAGATTAAAGGCTCACGTTTCACGATCTATGCCGATGACATTACGCTTTGGACAAAGGGAGGTTCTATAGGCGGACAATAACAAGCAAGGCAGCAAGGTCCGAACACAATCTCTTCTTTCTTAGCAGAGGTAGGAGTCGCTCCATCTCTAGAGCAGACTGTTTTTGTAGTAGTGGCAAACAAACGGCTACACAAACAAAACATGAAGAGCCAGTTTAAGTTCACCATGGATGGAGTACAAATTGAAGAACGACCTACTGTCCACATTCTCGGGATGGGGGAGCCACCACGTGGCTCAAGAAATTGACCGCTACGTGGAAAAGAACCCTTGCCCTGATCCGTCGGGTTACTTCGAAAAAGTTGGGCGACGATGAACGCGTTCTTCGCATTTTGGTAAACGGCCTGTTGGTTCCAAAGGTGAAGTACGGGTATGACTTTTATAGACTCAAAAAAACAAGGAGAGGCTGTAAAATACCTTAACCACGAAGCCATGCGAGTTGTCTCTGGTCTTTCTCGCTTCACAATGGTTTGTAATCTCAACCTCCACTCAGGGATGAACACCATTGAAGACAGAGCTGAAAGCTTAGAAGCCTCACAATTACTACGCCTCGAAAGCACTCAAGCCGGCAGGGCCATTCTACCTCAACTTGGTCACTCGCTGGACACGAAGCCTCCGATCTACCAACCGCCTGAACCATGGAAGCAAATACCCATCGTTTATCACCGGCCCATGCCAAAAAACACAAGCACAGCACATCCTACACGCCGCCAACGAGCAGCAACGACACACCTGAAAGAGCTGCAGTGTACCGACGACGACGTAGGGGTGCGCAGGATTTACACTGACGCAGCTCGTCAAGATGATTAGGTCGTCATAGCATGGTACTGCGACAAGACCAAAACTAAAGTCAAGGCTATCTGGGGTACTTCATCTGTGAAGGAAGCGGAACTGAGGGCCTTACTACTAGCGACGGAAGAAGCGCACAGAATTGCCGCCACAAGCCGAACTGAGGCACCAACCACTTTCCTTCTCTACACGGACTCCAAAAAAGCCGTGAGAGAATGCGGAAAAAATAACACGCGCAGTCGGACGGTCGCAAGAATTCGTGCAGTCGCAAGAGACCTTCGACAAGTCGAGTCGGCCGCACAATTAAAATTCGCTGGGTCCCTGGCCATTGTATCGCCTCGCGACGATGAACGACGAACGACGAACGAGACAAGGCAGCCTTCTGGAACGCAATGCGAATTGGTTTATTCAGCCGTAGATTATATGCTTATATAGCGTGGGTTGGGGAAAAGGGTAAAAGCAGAAAGGCACGCCTCGTGCCTAGCAAACATAAGGGGCACATTCGCGTCTATCTTATCGCACCGATACATCCTTCTCCTTAAAGGAAACCAAGCGGGACACCGATGGTCTAGGGCATTTGATTGAACTACGAATCATATCGAAGACGCTGTGGGGGCTGCCTCTGTCGAGCCGATCTTCGTAGCGGAAGTGTGCAATTTTGCGTAGTAGTCAGGCCTGCGCTCTGCTGTGAAGTTAGGCACCACGCTAGAGGCAAACCTGATAGAGTGTCTTCATGTATTCTGCCGTCGTCTTCGTCGTCTGATAAACTGCCTTGGTTGAAGGGTTCATTCGTCGGTAGCAGATGCTGCCTGTTCCTGCGGAGAAATCTGTTGTCTTCCGTAACAACCTGGTAGGACCTCGGATGAACCTCTGTGACGACCTTCGCTTTTGCATCCCAGGATCCCTTTTTGATTCGCACCACCTGTCCCCTTTCGAGAGGTGGAAGGGGGCCTCTTGACCGGTCGTTCTGTACATGTTTTAGCACTGGAAGCGCTGGCTGGCTGCTGAAGTCTGGCAGAGTTGACTTCAGATGTCTTCCCTGCAGCAGTTCTCCGGGGGAGCGCCCGTCTTCCAAAGGTGTCGATCTGTAGCTTAGGAGACCGAGCCAAAAGTCGTCTTGCGCTTCTTGAGTTTTTTTCATTATACGTTTTACCACCTGAACCCCTTTTTCGGCCAGTCCATTCGAGCGCGGGAAGCCTGGGCTTGAGGTCACGTGTTCAAAGTCGTACTGCGCTGCGAACCGGGCGAACTCGCGGCTGGCAAACTGAGGTCCGTTATCGCTGCAGACTTGGGCGGGGATTCCATATCTCGCAAATATGGCGTTTATCTTGGCGACGACCGTCTCCGATGAAGTGTCGAGCAGCTCTTCCATCTCTGGAAAATTCGAAAGGGCATCATAAACAGCCAGATACGACTTGCCGCCGTACTGGAACAAGTCAACGCTTACTCTGTGCCATGGAAAGGCTGGTGTCTGTCTCATAATGAAAGGCTCGCTTGGTTGACTGTATGCATATCGCCTACAGACACTGCATGCTCGAACCAGATTGGCTATTTCGACATTGATCTGCGGCCAAAATACAAATCTTCGCGCCCTTGCCTTGCATTTGGCGAGGCCCATGTGGCCTTGATGAATGCGTCGCAGCGTGTCTTTCCTCTTGGCTTCCGGAATTACTACCTTGCTCCCTTTCAGTGGAATTCCTTGAACGACAGAAAGTTCATACTCAAATGGTTTGAACTCCCCATTGATAGGCATACCTCGACGGAGGCACTCCATCACCGCATGCAATTAGGAGTCTTTTTCCGTTTCTTCGGCAAGCCGTATCATCGTGCTGTCACTGACGAAAGCAGCTACAATACTCACTGCATGGACCTCGACGCCATTTCCTTCCGGCGTGTCATCAGGGAGGTCAGCTGGGGCCCGCGACAGCATATCGGCAAGAACGAGTTGCTTGCCTGGAACGTATTGCACCACGAAGTCATATTTTAGCAATCTTAGAAAAAACCGTTGTAGTCTGGGTGGCATTTCACTTATCGCTTTCTGGGCGATTGCGAGTAGCGGTCTATGGTCCGTTTCTAAGGTCGTCTTGCGGCCGTAGATAAAGTAATGAAACTTTTCACACCCCGAAGGTTGTAGCCAGTGCCTCTTTCTCTATCTGAGAATAGCGCTGTTCAGCTGATGTGATCTTTCGCGATGCGTATGCCACCGGACGCCAGTTATGGTAATGACGCTGCAGTAGTGCCGAACCTACTCCGCTCATTGACGCATCTGACGTCACTTTGGTTTCCTTGGTTGGGTCGAATATCGCCAGCAGTGGCCCTTTGCAAAGAGCTTCGCAAATTTCTTGCC
Organism: Haemaphysalis longicornis; assembly: GCA_013339765.2. NCBI lineage: Eukaryota > Metazoa > Arthropoda > Arachnida > Ixodida > Ixodidae > Haemaphysalis > Haemaphysalis longicornis. The sequence continues at coordinate 32,340,778 of CM023448.1, read as the reverse complement.
ATTATTTTGCGTGGTTAGGTGTCCACTCAAATATTGCGTCACGCTTGGTTAAGCTGCGCTATGCTGACGTTTTGTCGGCCAGAAAAGGAATGTATTTTGAAAAATAGTTTGCGACACCGAGCAAACGCTGCACCCCGAGCTTGTCCGAGGGAACAGACATCTGTCTTACGCTATCCAGAAAGGCACGGCTGGGTTTGATTCCGTCACCAGATATGACATCACCCAGAAATTCAATTTCCTGGATGGATGCCTACTGTGCATTTGTCGGCGTTAAAGGTTAGGCCCGCCCGTTTTGCTGTTTCGAGCACTGCCCTTAAGCGCTGATCATGCTGCTCGCGTGACTCCCCACAGACCAAAATATCATCGACATAGACGTGAACGCCGGGCAGAGAGTCGAAAATTTCGCACAAGATCTTTTGAAAAACTTCCGATGCGGACGAGATGCCGAACGGCAGCCTCAAGAACCTGTATCTGCCAAAAGGGGTGGCAAAGCAGCAAATCTTTGAAGTTTCATCGTCGAGAGGGATTTGGTGAAACCCGGCCTTAGCGTCAAGGCGAGTGAATACCTTTGCGCCGGACAGCTCTGCTTCTATGTGGTCGCGGCTCGGCATTTCATAGTGTTCTCTTTTTTAGGCACGCATTGATTCTTCTCGGGTCCATGCACACTCTAAGGCTCCCGTCTTTCTTTTTAACGATAACCAAGGGACTCACCGGGTCTGTGTGTTCGTTTTCTTTGACTATGATGCCGGCTTGTTCCATGCGTCCCAATTCTTTGCGCAGAGGCTCTTTCAACGCCAACGGAACCCTTCGAGCTGCCTGCACCACGGGAATGGCGTCGTCCCGAAGCTTCATTTTGTACTGACGTTGCACGCAACCGGTGCCTTTGAAAATGTCGTTGAACTCTTGTACCAGTTCTTCAGAGCTGTTTGTCGCCACTAAGTCCACGTTACGAGCCAGCAAACCTTGCAGGCCCAGCAACGCCTGTCGGCCCTTTTTGACGATGAAAAAATCTTGAACGCTGCACTGCTCGTCAATGGTCACTTCAACGCTGATAACACCAACGTGTTTGATTTCGCACCAGCTGTACGACCGCAGAATTGAACGACTGTGCTTGAGGGGCGGCTTCGGTTGCATCTTCTTGTTGACGGACAAAGGAAGAAGATTCGCCTGGGATCCGGTGTCCACTTTGAGGGCTACTTGTACGCCGCTGATGCCCATCTTCACGATCCAGTCTCGCTGCCTTCCCACGCTATTGACGCCGATATCAAGGACGTCAAAGTCTTCGTCGTCGCTTTTTAGCTCACCGACTTGTTCAGTCCTGCGGCAACAGGCAGCGAAGTGGTTTTTCCCCTGACATGCCCTACAAGTTTTGCCATATGCGGGGCAGCGTCGCGGCTTGTGAAGCCGGCCACATCTGGAGCACTTGACTTTCTCGAGTGCGGCACCGTCATACTGTTTTTTCTGCTGCATCGCTCGGTTCACTGGATGCACTTGCATTTCTTTGGTCACCCATGTATCGTTCTGGATGGCTGCTGCCTCGGATGCCTTGCAGAGTTGTACCGCATTCGCCAACGTAAGTTGGTTGTCACGTAGCAGTTTCGCACGGAGGCTGTCGCTGCTTATGCCAATGACAATTTGGTCGCGAATCATGGAGTCGGTCAAGGTGCCAAAGTTGCAGAACCGCGCTTGCTTCTTCACATCTCGCAAGAAGTGCTCGAAGGTTTCTCCCTCCGACTGTGTTCTTTTCCTGAAGATGTAGCGCTCGTACACTTCATTTCTCTGAGCATCCCAGTAGTCGTCAAACTTCTTCACTACGGCCGCGTAGTTCTGGTTGTTCTCACCTTCTTGGAATGCGAAGTTGTTGTAGATTTCGATGGCCTCCTCCCCGGCAAGGCTCAGCAGCATCGCCGTTTTTGCAGCATCCGATAAGGGCTTGTCATGCGGCTGCACCACTGTGAGGTATAGCTCCAGTTTCTGCTTGAAAAGCTACCAGTTCTTGCTTGTATCGCCGGTCGTGCGCAGTCGGTCTGGTGGAAGTTCCATTTCGTCTGGTAGCCTCTTCTGACACCATGTATCGTCTCGCGACGATGAACGACGAACGACGAACGAGGCAAGGCAGCCTTCTGGAACGCAATGTAAATCGGTTTATTCAGCCGTAGATTATATGCTTATATAGCGTGGGTTGGGGGAAAGGGGAAAAGCAGAAAGGGCACGCCTCGTGCCTAGCAAACATAAGGCGCGCATTCGCGTCTATCTTATCGCACCGATACAGCCATAAGGGCATATCGGGCAACGAGTAGGCACAGAAGGCAGCACGGGAGATACTTTCCAACCCCAATAATTGCCAGAAACCTCCGTCACGACCGACGAACGTCTTCCCTGCTCTCCAAGCGTCGACACCTCCATCTTTGGAGCTGCTGGCCGACGAGTTGGAAGAGGAAGGGAAGGACCAAGGGTATGACTACGAGGAAGCTATTGCCAAAGCACGTGCTGAGCGACGTGCAGCGCTTCGACTTCGTCTACCCGAAGAGGATGACCCTACCCCATCCGGTTATAAGGGGTGGGCAATGGTCACACTCCGACGCATTCGGGACGAGCACTGCCGTAACGCCGCACATCATGGCACGCTTTCGTCTACACCCCGGCGGGTACCTGCACACTCGGCGAATCACCTGACAGCCAACAAGTCGCTTACCTTGACCATCTGCTATGGAGCTGCCCTGCATTGAAGGACCAGAGAAACCGCCCAGATGCGGTCATTCCTCCTCAAGTCAGGCCACAAACGCCGCGGGAGTCCACCCATCCCGAAGGGTCTACAGAACACAGGAAGATGGTCCTCGACTCTCTTCTCGTATATGTTCGTGAAGCCGCCTTACAGGACCACATTTAGTCGGGACACTCACTGCTCCCACCCCTTCCTCCAACTCCCTTCCCCCATCTCCCCCTCCGGCGATGACAAGGGCATGGCACGGAGTGTAATTAGGATGAATAAATACATATTACAACAACAAAAAAATGAAAGCTGCAAGTGACGACGGCATAGCCGTGGATCTTTTGAAGAATGGATGATATATTGTACTGGAAAAACTCACAGTTGTTACGACTGAGCGCACGACTATTCTGTTCGCGCGTACTGCAAGCTTAGCACAGTGCTGCTGTGCATTGTTGCAAAGCCTACTACTACGTGCACCTACAAACTGGGCGCCTACCTGTCAGTGGGACTCTTCGATTTACACTCTCGGACTCACCGCGGATAGTCCGCGGGTAGTCCGAGGATTTCCCAAAGCCATAGGTATACATGGGAAAATCGAATGTTGGACTGCTTGTCGGGGAGTCCGTGGTGAGTCCGAGACTGTAAATCGAAGAGGCCCAGTGACTCAAACCGTGGAAGCGAAAGCCAAGAGATCTTGAACGTGAAACTTCCCAAGGCAAATGGCCGACGTTGCAGAGACCTCCTCTCCCCCCTTGTTCAGCCTCAGCGAGCGCGGCTTCTGCCCGCCCCTCACGAACTCTGAAAACAGTGATGTGTCTGCTTGTACTATTTGCGGGCCGTGTGCACCACAGCACTGCGAAAGTCGCATGGCCGTTAAGGTTTCTGTGTAGCGCCGCAACAGCCCGCCCTTATCAACTCGGAAAGGGTGTTCTGTATGCCTGAACTATTTGCGGGTCGTGTGCACAATAGCATTGTGAAAGCCACGGAGTCGTTTCGCCTATTGTGTATAAAACCGCTCTCTCTGTGATTAGTTCGCATACGTTTTGCAGCAGCGAATCCATGCAGTCGATCACCTGGAGTCCTGCACTGTAGCCTGTCCGTGAAGGGTAGTGCTCCTGTATTGCTTCTGTCGATCTCTCGGCATGCAGTAAACCAGTTACGTTTGCTTTCGGCTTCTCATCGTCCTCACCAAGGCCGCAACCTTTGCTGGCCGCTCACCACCACGCTACCACATGCATGATGCAGTCGACTAAGTCCGGTTCGCGGACGCCTTGCCGCAATTAACATTGTACTATTTACGGAATGGTTGAAGTTTTAAGAAATGTCCATAGCCTGAAAAAACGACATTATTCTGATTCGTAAGAAGGGAGTTTGTAAGGACTTAAAGAATTACAGAAACATCAGCCTGCTTTCCGTTGTGTACAAGCTTTTTACCGAATTTACAGTTAGCCGCATGGGTGACAGCCTGGATTCCCAACAACTCAAAGAGCAGACTGGGTTTAGGAAAGGGTACTCCTTCATGTATCACATTCATGTCGTCAGTCAAGTGATGTAAAAATCGGCAGAGTACAATAAATCCCTTTACATGGCATCTATAGATTATAGGACAGCAGTCCATTCCGTACTCACCGGAGCCGTTTGTGAAGCACTAAAAGACCAGAGAACAGAACAGGCCTACGTAAGGCTTCTTGAAGACATAAATTAGGAATTCACGGCAGGATACCCTCCACAAGCAAAGCAATAAATTCTGGATCCCAAAGGGAATAAGACAGGGAGAGACGGTCTCTACAAAACTATCAACAGCATGTCTCGTGTGGGTGCTATAAAGCTTGACTTGGAAAACCTAGGATTAAGGATAAACGGAAAATACTTGAGACATTTGAGATTTGCGGACAACATACTATTGCTGAGCGAGACGGCAGAACAACTGCAAACAATGCAAACAATGCTTGAGGAACTACAACAAAAAAGCACGGCCGTGGGAGTAAATTAAATATGAATAAATACCAAGTAATGAGGTATAAGTATTCCAAAAATCATCCGCTGAGGAGCGAAACGCCAGAAGTAACAGAATATAACTACCTCGGACAGATGGTTACTGCTGAGCCCAATAGCAGCTGAGAGAAATCCGGTGCATAATAGTTATGGGTTGGGGAGCCCACGGCATGCACTCACAAATAATAAAAAGTAAAGTAGCTCTGTCACTCAAAAGGAAAATCTAAAACCAGTGTACATTACCGGTTATGACACAAGGAGCTGAAACTTGGGGCCTGGACCGGAGTAAGCTGACTATTATAATGAAGATGAGGCGCTGCTATTAACTTGTTTCTGGTTATTACGTTATGTTATTGATATAAATATTGATTGATAATTAAGTTCTTTTCAAGAAGCCAACAGAACTTGGCTTTGTTAGTTTTGTACTGCGCGGAATTCGTGGGTTCGGAACTGATCCGGTACTTTCATGCCTTTAGGTGAGCGCTATTATCACTAGTCGTTCCTGCCGGTTGCATGCTCTAATGAAATCGGTTTTCACGCGTTCTGGATTTTTGTTTCATCTGCAGTAAAAATGGTGGGCGTGATTGAGTCCTTGCAATCCTCTCGGCACATATGAAGTAGCGACCGTGTGAGTGCCACACCATGTACGCAGCCAGCGAGCGCACCCGTGTCTTCCACGGTATCAGTCAGAGCGGCTCGAACTATTGAGAACGGTTTCGTACTGTGTACTGATGATTGGAGCGCATGCGCTCGTCTGTGGCGAAACAACGGGATTCCTTCTGTCCCGTAAGCGAATCATGCTTCCTGTGACACCCCATTGGTTAGGCTGCCAACACTGGTTCCCGCAGTGTTTTGAAGCCAGCGCTCTCTTTGGGGGAATCCTCCGGCTATGCTATCTAAAGGCCATCATTGCAAAATGCGACGGACGCGTCCATTGCTTGCCCCGCTTACAAGAATGAGCCGTTCGCGTAGTGGGAAATGCCTACAGTCAAGTGGGAAGTCGGGGTTTGGAATCTCTACCCGGAAAATTTTCATTCGTGCTCCATTTGTGTCGGTGCGGGTTCAATTCGCGGCCGTGGGGCCGATTTTCTAGTGGACGCCAAAAGCGAAAACGTCTGATTGGTCCAGTGTTCGACGGAAGATAAAAAGCTCCAGGTGGTAAAAATTAAAAAAAAAAGAAGCCCTCCACTACGGCGCGCCTCATCGCCTGTGTAGCGTCGCCGCGTGAAATCTCATAATCACACAATCAATCAATTCATCAATTAATTTTTGTCAATATATTCAGCTAATATTTATGTCAGCCTATACCTTCTGCAGCGAAACTGGGTGCGTCCAGAATTACAGATCGGAGGATGAGTTTTGTCGCGGCGTCCTCGTTTAAATACTGTTGATTTAAAATATTTACGCTACTTTTATATCTCTTCCATATTTTTGTCGCGTTTATATTCTAATGCGATTATTACTTCCTTTTATTTTCGTTTAAATACTCCACCGACCGTCGTATCACAATTTAAAATAACCAAAAATAAAAGGGTTACGCTACTTTTATACCCCCCAATCTCTTCCATACCGTTCCTTAGGAACTGCTGCTGGTTTAATAATACGCTGTGAATTATTGAATTTCACCTCCACCCCAAATAGATAAAAAGTGCCCACTTTGCTCACATTTTATATACGACAAGCCCAACGACTCTAACTTTCCGCTGCTGTCAAGGTGATTATTACTTGCCTTTTATTTTCCGACTTTTACTGCATATATCTGCATGTGTGTTATCACACAACAAAAATGCGCCCACCTGGAAGTGAGTTCGTTGCCGCAATTTTTTTTGCAGCGCTGGGTGTATCACAATTGCTGCATAACAAAAAAAGCGCACTCTTAACCAAAAGCGCGTAAAACGCTAGTAACGGCTGTATTTACTAACTCCTTACGGAGTTTGCTACCCCCCAATGCGGTACGTAGGTCCCACCACTAAGTGTGGAACCGTTGCTAGCCTAGGCTGTGCACTTAGTAACTGCTGCTGGTTTGATACTAACATTCACTGAAGTAACAAATCCTGTGAATTATTGAACGTAATAACTACAGCTCTTTTTCCACCCCAAATCACGATAAAAAGTTTTTGCAATTCCACATGCTCTCTTGTATATGCTCACATTAAAATGCATAACATTTGATTTTTACGACAAGCCCAACGACTCCCTCAGGGGACTTTCCGCTGCTGGCTATAAAAGCAAGAAGAGCAGATGTATTTCTGAGGTAACTATAGGGACCGGGCGGCCGTTGTATGGCACCACCGTCGTTTCAGCGAACAGCGCCGCCCGTGGCGAACCGCTCGTCAGTGGAATGCCGGTGGCGGTCAGCGCAGCGTAGTTGTGCATGGCTTTCTGTCGTTTTTCTGCGTTGCGGCTTGCAAAGCGAACGTAACCCCACGTGCATTTTTCAGATCGGTAAATCTTGAGTGTGGATGTGACGTTTACAAGGTATGCCATGTGTGTTATTTACGCCCATACTCAGTATTTACAAATAGCAGACGACGCTCAATGCGCCAAGCTTGAAGTCAAGCTGGAAGTGAAAGTTCGTTGCTTCATGCAATTTTTTCATGCCTGCATGCAGTTTTGCGAATCGAGGAGTATATTCCCACGAAATGCTCACACAAGCCGATTGTGTGCAAACCGATCTAGGAGTGCTGCGGCGAAGGCCTTTGGCAGTTGATGACAAAACGGCGCCGACGTCGTGCACAAGCGAAAGACAAAGTTGGAGGGTGTCTTCGAAGATTTACCTCAAAACAGAAATTGTGACGGATGACGCTTCCGTATCTTCATTACCTACGGCTGAAACGTGTTTAATTTCACAAAAATGCTCTTACTACAGTCATCGGGAATCCTTGATAGAATAAGTACCGCATGATAGTACGCATGATATTAAAATGTTATTGCTTGTCGGGGGAGAAGCATTGCTTTACAGAATTGCAATGGTTTCTGGCTAGTTGGTAAATGGTTTTTCAAAAACCAATTCCTGCGTGACTAAAGGACGCAAAACAGGAGGGTGCCCGAAACCTGTACTCAGCTTCACAACTGAATGCTGCGGTCGCATTACAAGCTGCCACCTACGCTTGAAAAATCATGCACACCTCCGTCTAACGACGATGATGGTTTATCGCAAAGCTCTTTCGTATGGGTTTCCTTGGTTGCCTTCTGGATTTAAACTTTGACTAGTTAAGCGTCGAATTTGACCAGCACGCAGTTTGGTCTTTTGGTCGCAGCGTCTTTGGCTTTGACCATTTCCCATTCGATTTCGCACGAAGAACGCTTTGTGTTCAACCATCATAATCATTAGATGATTTTGCTGTTTAATTTTGAACTTCCATGCCTCCTCTCCAAATCTAAACTTTTTCCAGTGTGTCGGAAATGTGTCTGTGGTGGAGGACTCGGGCTCATGCACGCGTTTTTGGTGTCTTCACCAGACATTACACGATTTTTTAGGTACTCTGTAAAGAATACTTAAGCATTAAAAAACACCGGCTGACGTTAACACTGCACATTTTTTAACTATTGGTGCCAGCCTTTATTCTACGCAGGGGGTAAAACGGGAAGGGGAGGAGGGATGGTTTTAGCTTGGGCTGTTGAGTTGGTGAATAACTTTGGCTCTTGATAAAATGACCACCAGAAACGTGGGTTTTCCACTTCGGCTTTCAGGCTCCCATGCTGTCGCAGTGTCGCTCACCAAACCGAAGGTACAAAGCTCACGGTTACAGAAAGTGTAAACTATCGCAATATTTCTACGGCTACACGGTAATCCATCTCGTATGCAGGTGCCTTCTATTTAAAGCACACGTATCGAGGTATCCCAGCGCTAAGGCTGGCGTGGAAACCGTAGTCATTGAAAACCAGTGAAGATAATTTAAAGTGGTAAAAATGAATTCTAATATTGCTAATAGTTTGATTCCTACGCAGATCGCGCGGAGCCAGGCGCAGAACGCTGCAAAAGCGCTCGTGTCAATGTAGCCCTTCCCCAACCTTACAAGCATGATGGCATCCAATAGTTGCGTAGCCGTGAGTGCATTTAAGAAGAAAATAATACTAATAATAGTAGTTTTATTCGTACTCAGAACGGGTGGAGCCAAGCGCAGATCGCCGCAAAGAGGCGCTTATGCCATTGCAGCCGATACCCAACTTTAGACGCGTCCGACAAGTTTACGTAGTCATTACTGCATCTAAGAACCCAACACATCTGTTTAGACTTCGTTTAATCTCACATGTCTGCTCACAACGCCACCAAAACATACAAAGCACCGAAGCAAACACGACAAAAACAACGGGAGGCTGTGTAGTCCAATGCACCGGCTCATTCCACTGACGAGGGGAGCGCCGAGTGGTGGCGCCACCCGTCCAGCTGCCCGGTCCCCTATAGTAACACTCGATCTCCTCGTGCATCCCGTTGGCGTTCTTGCTCAATTCAATTGTTGATTGTCCACGTGTGGTATGTGCGTGATGAATGTGTTTGTGTCGCGCTACGCACTCAGAAGATCCACATTGTTACGCGTAGCTCTTAAGTAGGTCATGCATGGCCAGTTATTAAAAGCAACTAAGTAGCTAGTTAATACCGGGACAAGCGACTGGTTAGTGTTCTGTTAGTAAGTGCGCCGACCTTTTTTTAAGAGTGTATTATCAAAGAATAATTGAAATTTTACAAGAAATGGGTTAGATTTAAAGGACGCTTTTCGTCGCTTGGTGTTTTTGTTCGCACTACGTGAGCGTTCCGTTCGGCTATTGCCCATGAAGCCTCGCTTCTCGGACACGTGTCAAACAACATCTGTTCACGCGCGTTTTGCTAATGCGATAGTACTGCATCGCAAGCATCGCTTTCGGATGGGGCCGTCCGGACTTCTGTGTTCCCTGAGCGCTGCTTTTAAATGCAGAGCATTTCTTTTAGCGTCCGCCGTGCGTCCGCAACAGCTCAGCGCGCAGGTGCGCCCTCTCCCCCACTCCTCCTCTCCCGCATCACGCTACCCTCCTCGCTCTCAACAACAGGTCCGCACCCCTCCCCCTACACTATATAAAAAAATAATACTTACCGGCGCCTGGTTTCGATCCCACGACCCTGCGGGCGGAACGCAAGGTACATGGTGCTCTACCCACTGCGCCACAAAGCCGACACAGAATGGAAGAATACGAACGCGGCTTATATCCTTGACTCATTCAAACTACGTCAAGAAGCTGCTGGTACAACGCATTCACTACCTGTGGGCGGAACGCAAGGTACATGGTGCTCTTCCCACTGCGCCACAAAACCGACACAGAATGAAAGGCTACGAACGCGCCTTATATCCTTGACTCATTCAAACTACGTCAAGAAGCTGCTGATACAACGCATTCACTACCACCAACTCCCCAAACACTAAACGTTAACGCAATACACCCACCCCCTATGCGACGCATTTACTCGAGTCCCCCTCGCGGGGAGATGGGCCCTTTTTATTTATCAATTTTCTTATGAATCCCACACCCCGCTTCCTTTTATTTTCCTTTTTTATTATTAGCAGTTTTGGAGGTTGTTCATACACTTTTGTTTTTAACGCTGTGGACCTTTTTATTGCGCACCGTCATGAGTTCGTGGAGGTAACAGGTGTTTTACCAGGACTATCAGGAAATAAATTATATTAAGCAGCCGCAAAGAACTACGTACCACAGCTCCGCTGGTCATTTCTTACAGTCTCTGGCTGGTCTTACAGTCTCTGACTATGGGACCTCTTTCTGTATATCTTGCACATGTCATCTGTATTTCGCACAAATAAACCTTTTATGATTTCTGATTTCACAGAGTGGAAGGACACTGGATTTTTTAACGGCGCGTGTCAGACCACCAGCTCGTAATATTTTTTTATCTTACCATACACATGAGAGCGCCCAAGGGTTTAATTCAAACTGAAGCATTTTACTAACTAAAAGAAGGGGCTCGTTAAAAATAACAACATCGCTTTAATTGCATCAACAAAATACACGCCCCATAAGGTCTGCTGTAATAGAATACAACCATTCTATTTATTCTCTGCGAAGTTAGTTAACACAGAAAATTTCGACCACATGGGCATTTCGTATTTTCGTAACCGCTCTGAACTGTGTGGCAGCAATAACTTGGGCGCTCGCCAAAATTTCAAAAAAAAAAAACAATGCTAGAAGCGAGATTTTCTTTAATAACAAACATTTTTGTTAATGTGCTTTCTATATCGTCCAAGGCAACTCTGTTGTCGTCTTACAATAAATTACATTGCAAAGACAAGTTATGTAAACCCGGCTGCGCCCCACAATTTTAAGCCGCCCTTTACAGCGCTCAACAAGGCACATTTCCGGGAGCGCCCCTCTCCGTCCAGCTAAACAGCGGCAATGCAACTAGCGACCAATGCAACTCTATAGCCCAGCGCTGCCTGCTGATAACCATCACCCCCCTCATTACTCGGCAGCAGAGCGGCGATTAAGCATATCAGATAGGGCGGCGGGGGCAGTGCGAACACACACTCAGACCGGTGCTCCTTGGTTCCCGTCGGCGCCCGTACACGCCGCAGCAATTTAGTGCGGCCACCACTCCTGTGCTCCGTTTACTTGTGCGCGGATCTGTACATGTCTTTTAATGGCGTTGACAAAAAAAAAAAAGTACGCAGGAAAAGGCGGGAAGGAGGCGATGACTCTGCAACAAGAAATCAGCTTTTCGTTGCACGGGAATACGTTACACTTGCAAAGACGGCGTTGAACACCTACCCCAACCACTCCACATGCTCTTTTAGTGTGCTGAAAACGCTTTTCGGGAACCGTTTAAAAGAAATTAGGCAGCATTAGGATTGCAGCCTGGAACATCTCGGTTTGAATACAGGCACCTTATTTACTGCATCATTGGTTCGTTGTCATCAGCTTCGCCACAGAGATCCGTGTCTATCTCGTTTGCTGCAAATTTCGGTCACGCTGTGGCGGCACCCGGTCTTCATCACTAGGAATGACGCTTGCTCAAGAAGAGCCATAACTTAAATACAAACACAGGGTACATGCGGTCCAAGTTACTCTGTGCTGTGTGAGCGTACCGCCACACCACACACGCATGGTAATCTCAGCGCATGTTAAACTGAAATGCTTACTTTGGTGTAAATCTGATTAGATTTACACGATCAAACTAGTGCCCTGTGGTGCAAATGGGAACCGTGGCCACGCTGTACTGCCTTACGCGTTTCATTGTGCCCAACTAACCGCTATTAATATAAAGCGAAAACGTGTCGGGCCTGATCGTGTCGGGCCGACTAGAAATAAAGATGTAGTGCTAGATTAGGGAAGAGCAGTTGACGTCCAGCCGGATAGCGAAGCTACAGGAAAACCCGCCATTCAGAACAGGTGCAGGCGATACAGGGGAGTGATGGTGAGTGTCATCATCAAAACTGATGTAACTTAAGCTAATTGATCTAAAATGTGCCAAATGAGGTAAAATTTGCTAGGATGGGCATATCACGGAAACGTTTTATAGCGATTCTTTATTGCACTAATTGATGCCGTTGGACGCCAATACGCCCTACAGGGAATCCAACTTTCTCTGACGACGATTATGCATGATTGCGGGTGAAGTGAAATAATAAAACGCTTCCCGTGTCGGGAATCAAACTTGGGTCCCTCGCGTTATGAAGCCAGCGTCTATGTGATTGCTTCATTCCTGTTTCTCTTCTTTGTTGCCGGATTTGGACGTGAACAAAACGGTATAAACAACAAGGGTAAAACAGCTAGCGCTGTGATTGCTTGCGCCGCATAAATAAAAACGCGGCGGTTCAATACTTTTTCTACCTCAAGAAGCCAGCCCGGTACACATGGCTGGGCCTTCAACACGTCTACTACCGTAATTACTCGATTCTAACGCGCTCCCGATTTTCCAGGCAAAAAAACCAACCGAAAAAACTTGCACCTCCGATTGTACCGCGCACGGTACTTTGTGAGCAAAGAAAAACCAATGCGAGAGAAACGGGCGATTTATTTCTCGAAGTAACCTCACTCATCCCACTCCTCGTCGCTCTTCGCTGACCACACATCTCGTCCTTGGTGCCGTCAAGCGCGTTCGCGATGCCACACTTCATAACGGACGTTCAACCATGGTCGATGGGATCGTGGCCCACGCCTCGCACGCCCGTCCTGCGAGCTTCTGCAGAGGCGCACGCTTCAGCCGACCGCTCGTTTTGAACGCGTGAGAGCCGCTGCTGCCATTGCTGTTATCAAGCGCGCAAGTGGAACGATTTGACGGTTTGTGTGAACGCCGATATAAAAGCCTTGGTGGCCTATGCTTCCTGCGTCCGAAAAATCGTTGCTAAAGACTTTGGCGCCATCTTGAGATGGTGATGGCAATGGGCGGGGCGAAATTTCTGTTGTTTCGGCAGTTGCGGTTTCGTATCCGATTCTAACGCGCATGCGATTTTTCGACCTATTTTTCCGGAAAAAAGTGCGCGTTACAATCGGGTAATTACGGTATTTTCTGTCGTTCTCTCGAAGTACTGCCTCCAAGGCCTGGCATTAATAATATCACTGTTGCGGAAAGCCATGCGGGACCTCCATTTCCCGTGCAAGAACAAAATCATCAAAATCTCATAAAGGACGCCAGTATTGTCTTCAACACACCCGAACCGTATACTGTGACAATCAAGAGGGAAATCCTTTTTCAGCGTAAGTTTGAGCGCATCCCAAAGAAAGACCGCGTCCCCGCAGTCCGGGAACACGTAGGATTTTTTTTCCGGCCTATTACTCAGAGTATAGTTCCACACCCACGAAACACAAAGGCCCTGCTTCTGTATCCACGTTCTCCAGGCAGAACACCGGCGTGCAAACTAAAGAAAAAGGATTTGACACCAAGCGCAACTGCCCTTCCTTTGACCCGCTTCAGTACATCTTGCCCAGTTCCTGTCCGGTATACAATATTGCATATAGTGGAACTGGCAAGCATATGTCAAGGAAATTTCTGTACAACGTTTTCTTCGGGCCAATGCACATGTATTCCATGAAAAATAGTGACCGCCAAAATTGAGCCGCTTGGACAACTTCACGCAGATAAGAGTTAATACCTCCGGATAATGGTTGGCTTGTACTAACAACACGCAGTGTTAAAACCCTGCTCAAGCTTACGTAAATAGTAGTGCGTTAGAAAAGATCTTGCGCCTCTAAAAGAAATAAAAAAAAACGCTGTTCAACTTGACGCAGAAAAAGATATGCAGTGTAATACCCCGGAAGAGGACTGGTGGAAACAGGTTCGTGCGACTCGTCCGTTCCCAGAAGACCGCCGTATAATGACTGCTAACCCACGGCGCAGCCTTTCCACATTTGCTGGCCCACAGTGGAGCACTCGCATCACGTGCCATACTTTAGCGGCGGAAAACAGATTACGCGCTCTGGCGAGCGCTAACATAGACAGCAGTTTTACCTTCCCCTAGCATGTTTTCGTCCTGTCGCGTATACATCTTTCGCCTGTTTTCGCCGGTATGGTTCACTGTCACGGTAGCTTTCGAGTGGCCCCCCAAAGTATACTTAGGAGACGCCAGTTCCCAGCTTATACCCTCGTGTATGCTCGGTGTCGCATCCCAGTTACCATGCCAAACGGCCAAGCATTTTTTTCAATTTATAGATGTAATAAAAAATCTTTTAAGTATGTGATTGATTGATTGATAAGTCTTTATTTGCGAGCCTGAGGCGCAGATGTTAGGGCGCCCGCCTGGTGGAGGGCATCCTTAGTCCAGGATACCCTGGCTGCGGCTGGCTGTCCGGGCCCTCGTCACCAGGTCTTGCTAGATCCTGAGGTCCGGGCTAGTCAGGCAAGCCATCCACTGCTCATAGGATGGGGTGGGGTTGGGAGGGAGGTGCGGGGTTCTTTGACACTCCCATACCTGATGATAAAGGGTGTCAGGAGAAGGACAGAAATTACAGGTGGCGGGGTATTGAGTTGGGTAAATGGCGTGAAGAAGGGTGCTGTGGGGATATGTATTTGTCTGCAGTCTTCTCAGTGTGGTGGCTTCATCTCTGGATAGTCTTGGGTGTGGTTCCGGACATTTTCTTCGGTCGAGACGGCAGTGGGGTAATATTTCGGCGTAATTCGTGAGCGGGTCAATTTTGGGGGCAAAAAGCGAAGTTCCCTCTTCGGTAATGGCCCGGTGTATATGCGCGCGGGCAGCGGCATGTGCCGCCTCATTACCTTGGAGGAATTCATGTCCAGGTACCCAGACGAGGTGTACTTCGGAGAGTCGGGGGATGCTCTTGAGGATGTAAAGCGCTGTTTTGGAAATGCGTCCTCGTAGGTAATTACGGCAAGCTGCCTGGGAGTCTGTCAGCACTGTGATGGCGTCGTCACCCGTCGTGGCGGCTAGGGCAATTGCAACTTCCTCGGCAGCCTCTGCAGATGTGCGGACTGAGAGCGGTCATTTCATGCCCGGCTGCATTTGTTACACACACAGCATGGGCTGACCGATGAGGATACGGGGACGCGTCGGTGTATCGTGCAATTGGGCTATTACCGTATTGAGCGCACATAGCTTGCACTCTAGCGATGCGTCGAACCTTATTGTGAACCGGATCCATGTTTCTCGGAATCCGGGCTACACGAATGGCTTCTCGTACGTGCAGTGGTATTCGTTCTTTGTGCTCTTGTAAGGGGGGTGTCGAATAGCCTAACCTTCTCAGCGTGGCCCGTCCGGTCGGTGTTAATTTTAGGCGTTCTAACCGGGAGATGTGATGTGCCTCTTGTATCTCTTCCCAGGTGTTATGGATTCCTAGACGCAACAAATTCTTAGTTGATGTTTTTGGAGGTAGGCCTAAGGCAGTCTTGTACGCCTGGCGGAGCAAAATGTTAAGCCTTGCTCTTTCACTCGCTTTGAGGGCCAAATATGGTGTGCCGTATGCGACCTGGCTAATGAGTACGGCTTGAACAATGCGTAATGTATCAGACTCTTGCATTACGAATCTTCGATTGGATACACGATGTATTAGGTGAATGAGTTGGGAGAGCTTTCGTTGCAGCGGTGCAATCGTATGGAGACCTGATCCGTTTTTCGGAATCGTCAGACCCAAGATGCGGAGATGGGCAACGTTGGGGACTGGTTTTTCCTGCAATTGTGAGCGCCGGATCCGGGATGCTTTGTTTACGACGTTGCGCTGTCTTAGTGCAGAGAGTAAGGAGGACCGATTTTTCCGAAGCACACTCAAGCCCCCGGGCGCTTAGATACCGCTGTGCTTCTTCGGTAGCGCTTTGCATGGCGTCTTGTTGTTCGCCCATGGACCCCGTAGGGGTCCATAGGGTGAGGTCATCCGCGTAAAGCGCGTGCCTCAGATGTGGGGGGAAGGTCCTTCATAGCGATGTTAAACAGAAGCGGTGATATGACGGAGCCTTGAGGGGTGCCTTTGGGAATGGTCTTGAATGTGGTGGAGCGGAGATATCCTATGCCGATGGTTGCAGTACGACCGGAGAGGAAAGCCGCGACGTAGTCGTAGATTCGCTGTCCACAATCAATCGAGGTTAGTCCCTGAAGGTTAGCGCGGTGGGAGACGTTGTCGAAAGCCCCTTTGATATCCAGGGTGAGGATGCAACGCTTGTGGGTGCTGGTGAGCCGATCAATTATTTCTTCTTTCAGTTGCAAAAGGATATCTTGGGTAGAAAGATTTGGTCGGAAGCCGTACATTGTGGTCGGAAAGTGGCCGTTGTCTTCGATATAGGGAGATAGGCGGTTTTGCACCATATGTTCAAGGAGCTTTGCCACACAAGACGTAAGGGAGATGGGTCGTAGGTTAATGGTAGCAAGCGGTTTTTCCGGTTTGGGTATTAGAGTGATGTCGACATGCTTCCACTGGGGGGGCAACGTGCCGGCAATGCAATGCTCGTTAATATAGTCTAAGAGAACTTCTAGCGCGGGGACGTCGAGGTTCCGGAGCAACTTATTAGGAATCTTGTCATTGCCTGGCGCGGTGTTTCTGGTTTAATGGTGAACCGCTGCTTCCATGTCCACAAGCGTGAAAGGGGCGTACATTTCAGGATTGGGAGCGCCCGTGTACGGTTGGTGGGGAGGCTGGGTCTTGTCGCTCCTATAATGCCAATGTTTCGTGAGCTCCTCAAGGAGATCTTCTTCTGTGCCGTGGTAATTGTGAATAAGCCGTCTGAGCTGATGTGCCGTGGCCGATCTAGATTCTTTGTTCCCCATAAGAGACCGAAGCAGGTGCCATGTGCGTCGGGTGCCGAGGGTACCTTGTAACTGCGTGCAGAACTGCGGCCAGTTCTGCTGGCTGAGTTGTCTGGCATACGACGCCGCTGCTTGTGTTAGCTGGGCTATGCGAAGACGAAGTTTTCGATTTGTTCTTCGTTTTTTCCACCGTTTTATAAGCCCTCGCCGGGCTTCCCATAGGTGCAAGAGGGGTGCATCGATTGCGGGGCAGTCTTGGGTCAACGGTAATTCCTTGGTAAAAGTTTTAGTTGCCTGCAACATTTTTGCGGTCCATTCTTCAATCAAGTGGATAGAGCTCGTCGGTGTTGCTTCTCGAAATTTTCGCCAATCGGTGAGGCGGGCAGTGCCTATTCGTTGGGGTGGAGCCTTGTGATGGGGTAGCTGTAGCTGCACAATATAATGGTCACTTCCCAACGTTTCTGTGAGGCACTCCCAGCTTGGATCTTTGAGACCATATGTAAGCGTAAGGTCCGGAGTAGTGTCCCGTGAGACACTATTACCCAAGCGAGTGGGGGTATTCGGAGTGTTACACAAGTGCAGATTGTTCATTCTGATTGCGTCATAGAGTTGCTGTCCTTTTTTGTTGTCCCTATGGTAACCCCAGATTGTGTGATGCGCGTTAAAATCGCCAATTGTAACCAGTCCGTGTCCTTTCGTTCTTTGTTTGACGGTCCTGAAGAGCCGGTTGATTTCACCGAGAGGTGATGATGGAGGGCTATATTTGTTGAGGATGAATAGGCTGGCTTGTGTCTTCTTTTTTGGAATGAGCTCTACGAAAACGTAGTCCAAGGTTGTGGGAAGGGTGTGTGCCTGCACTGTCTCGCTTGTCTGTACTAAAGTTGCCGTGCGTGCGTCCGAATTCGTAAGGTACGTGGTGTATCCCCGGAGTGTTATCTGATCTGTGCCAGTTTCCTGGAGAGCGATTACAGTCGGTGAATTTGTGTTAAGTGTGTGAACAACCTTCTCTATGATGCTTCTGTCTTCGAAAAACCGCTGTTACGCATGCACACGCACTTCGTATGACTGCAACAGGTAACCGCGTATACTGACACTGTTGTCAATACTCAAACAGAAAGAAGTTGTGAATAAACAGCAGGGGCGAATGTTTACGCCCTTGAAGCACAGATCGTGACAATTTGACCCGACAGCGTCATTTCGACATGAACAAAGCTGTTTAAAAATGTCAGACCATGACCAAAGACTCGGTCACTAGAAGAATGGCGTTCTCGGAGTGCCGTAAGGCTGTTAGCTATAACAATTCGGGACTAAACTCCCATGTTGAGGTTTGTGACGTTAGGCCTAACGTGGCATATTGGGGTTCAACACCGCAAACCGGCATCCACTAAAAAAATTAGCAGCAGGTGCTGATTTGCGCCGTACACCTCAAACGTTAGCCAGGGAGTGAACACCCGCGAGTACCTGTGGATATTGTAGGAAAGTGGGGCGTACCTATACTCGCAGTGGAGGATTGGAAAACGAAGGACTCAACGATGAGAAAGCACCGCGTTCGACCGCCGTCGCCGTTGTTCGGGGGGGGGGGGCACGATTTTTTATGTTCTCATCCTAAAAACAGGTACGGGCCTGACTGTCGTCATTAGGCGGTCCTTCCGAACGTCTACGCTAAATTCGCTTAGGGCTTTCGGCAAACACTCTCTCGGTTATACTTTTCTCGGCAAACTCTCAAATAATGAGTACCACGCTGCCTCTTCTACAGACAAATTCGGTGTACAAACAGTGCATATTGCCGGAGAGGGAATATCACGCATACAACGGTGGTTTACTAAACATTTGAATGAAGAACGAACGCCATTTCAACAAGTCATGAAATTTATTCTAGTAGCAGTACTGGTAAATGATGGGAAATGGGAGTTTGTCACCGAACACAAAATAAGAGGGAAGGTTTCATACTTAGGAATAATAAAATAAATGTACGTTTGCTGCGGACGTAATGCGACAAACCGATAACCGAATCGATTATCGGGGCAACAGTGTAGCTACTGAGAACCGGGACGTAGCAGCGGGAACGATCATCAACGCGATGTAGGGAAGCAATGTAAATTTTCAGGGAGCGAATTAAATCTTGCAGCGCAGGATCAACGTGGGTGGAGATCTATGGAGGAAGCCTCTGTCATGGAGTGGACTTAGGATGATGAGTTTTAGGATGATGATGATCATTGTGATCTTTATGGCGGTCAGACAGAGGGTAATGACGCCAGTGAATCTTACGTTTGCATAAACACGTTCGCTTCTTCTCCTAATAATTCAGTGTTTTGTTCATATGGCTTAGCTGGTTTCATCCATTTCTTTTTAACCTCTAGCACTAGGTTGCTCTTTAGCAAACTGTCGTCACTGCATGTAAGCTGCCTAGCTCCTGCACATCCTATAAGATGGCAGCACGATCACTGAGAATAAACTGAGTTTCATTGTTTCCCAGTTTTGGTATCCTGTGCCTCTTTGGCAAAGAATATCGTAAATATTCACCTCAAGCACTGTTAATGAATAGCTCATAGCTCATTATGCTGTGCTAAAAACATCTTTGCATCTTCGAATATTGTACTTCAAATGTAACTGGCCTGCTCAGTTGTACCTGATTCTGAACTCGCCCATCAGAACAACTGAATTCATTTGAGCCAGGAATACACTATTATTTTTCAGCCACTAGCATGTTAGAAGTGCCATTACCCAATATGTGCCGCGAATGTAGCAACTGTTGAATCCTAACTCGCACTGGTCAAATTCAGGAGCGCAAATCACTCCCTCGGAAAAAATTATAAGCAGTTCCAAATAAGCCGTAGCGGGCTATTGCCAATTATAGCACTGTTGCATTAGAGTTCTCAGTGTGTGCAGCCTGAGAAATATTACACCATGGTCAGGCAACTCCAATAATAAAGCTTGTTCGCAGTAAAATTTCAAAAAGCCTGTTTACCATACCAATCCTGACTTCATCGCGGTACACAATTGGCATTCATTTTTAATTTCTTTTCATATTAGAAGTTATATCGGAGTTACCATCTTTCTGTTTACTCAACAACAAACAGACGCAACCCTCCCGCTATCTTATGTGCAAACGGCACAGCTGGTAAATGCACCTTCCACCCCTGGCTACAGTTTGAAACAACGCATTCGGTCCACCAAACCTTTCCAGCCGTTTCACACTCACCCGTGCTCAGCAAAGGACGACAAAATCTTGATGAAGGCCTCACTCATCGCATGGTGCTCGTCCCCCGAAGTTGGTGTCAGCAACCAGTGGGAACCCGAACAGCAACGGCAGTTCTAGAGAATGCGGCGTGCCCATCCAAGACGGCAGGGCCGGCGTGTGGTACTTGTGGTTGAAAACATAGGAGAACACCTTACCCCCACCTGAAGCGTGCTTTCTCTCAAAATACCGTGTGGGGCAGTTGAACACTCTGTCTGAGGAGTAGTCGAGGTACTGCCTCACCAAAGCTCCCCGGCTGACATCCTTTGCACGGGCTAAATAATTATCTAAGGTTTCTGGCAACGCAGATTTCACCAACGAACCGATGACCTTTTCGAGGAAACTTGTCACATTATCCCGTTCTAGTCCTTCAAGGTTTTCCTGCAAGAAATCGTAGACTGGAGGAAATAGAAAGATGACGGACATCTCATCCGAAACCACTCCGACTATCACGTCAACCGGAAGAAAAAGCCCGTTGTCCAGGGCTAGTCTTGGTTCTTGAGGAAGATATTCATTCCGGTAGGTGGGCAAGAAAGGAAGTGTTTTGGGTTCCGTCATAGCAAATGCCGCTCTGGTTATCTCGTCCCCTGGTATTCTTCGGAGACAGCTGATGATCTGCTCCGGGTGCGTAGTAAGATTCAATTCCCTTTCCTTGCAACCCACTCGCTCAGCAAGCTTCTCGGCCTTTTCAAAACTTTCTTCTGGTGTGTCGTAAAAATCGATAGTGTACATAGTACCACTAAGTAAAACTGCACGGGCGAAAAGTCCTTCGCTCATTGGAGACAGCAGGTGACAGTTGATGCTCATAGCTCCCGCGCTCTCTCCAAACAGGGTCACTTTGGCTGGATCGCCGCCGAAAAAGCGGGCATTCTTCTGTATCCAACGAAGCGCTAAGTTTTGGTCCATTAGCCCCATGTTACCGGGAGCTCCAGGAAACCTAGCGTCCATGAATCCGAGCACTCCGAGGCGATAGTTCATGGAGACCACGACATAGCCCGTCTTTGCAGCCAGAATGGATCCGGTGTAGTTATCGTATGCCGCGCTTCCGTAACAAAACCCGCCTCCGTGAATCCATGCCAGTACGGGAGCACTTGCTTCTGAGTCATTCATTGGAGGGTGCGATGTCCAGACGTTGAGGTGTAGGCAGTCTTCGGTGTACGTCACTTCACCCGCCCAGAGTCCTGGGAAGGGGATTTGGGGACATCCCGTCCGGGTTTGCGTGGCATTGTACGTGCCTTCCCATGGTTCCATTGGGACTGGCGGCATGAAGCGGAGGTCTCCCACAGGTGGCTTGGCGTAAGGTATTCCGACATATTCTTCCACGATAGTGTTCAGTACATTCAGCTTCCTTCCTGATACCGCTCCCAGAGCAGTCTGCCTTTCCACTTCGTTACAGTACGTTCCGGTGCAAGACATAAAAATGATGAGGATCGTGCTTACTTTTGTTGGACTCATTGCGGACTCCTGAAATGAAATAAAAAGAACTATTAAAACTCGGGAATATAAGAAAATATAATTACAAGATAATTATATCCCCTAATTACATTCGCGACCGTTTCCTTTTTAGCGAACAATCTACGGCAAAGACACCCACTTTTATTTGAAGAATTTGAACAATAATAGTGCAGTCAACATTCTAAAACAGCGTTCTTTTGGAAGTTATGAAGTTATACTTCCATTTGGAAATGGGCCTACCGTTAAACGGGAAATCGACCTATGCAAACCATAAATCAATTATGTAAAATGTAATGACGCGTCCAACAGCATTGCGTAACGCCTGACTACAGGGATAAAAACAAAAAAAAATATGGTTGTTTCCTCTTCTATAGGAACCGGTGAAACACGAAAGGGAAATGTGCATTTACAGGACCACCTGAATGTTTATTGTGCCTCGAAATGAACTTGCACGTCGCTATTTGTATTTCGTCGGTATGGCACCGATAGACGCATCGACGTTATACACTGGATTGCACGCGTCGGAGCATTGCGTAAATCCGACTGAAACCGCGGGCGCTCGCAAACCTTCCTTGCGAACGAAGAGAAACGGGTTGTCAGCGAATAGTTTGGTAAACACACGGTCCGCGGCAGCGAAAGGAGCGAAGGAGCAGCGGACCGGGTCACGAGCGCGACATACGCTAGTCGGCTTCTCCGCAGGTTACACTGCGCGTCCCCCGTACACGTAGGCGCTGGCATGGAGGCGCCAACTGTCGGCGCTCATTAATGTCATGATGGAGCACCCGTGACCTCCGCGATCTGTGCGATCTGCTGCCGTGTGCCGGCGGCGGCTGGTCTGCTGCAGGCAGCAGATCGCGGAGGCCACGCAGCACCATCTGATAGGCTATAACTATAAGGCGCGTTTGTCGTCCGATTCACGCGTCGGTTCGTAGCGCAGTCGGGAGCGAGTTTCGTACCTCCCGCTGCGGCCAGAGTGGTGGGATCGAAACCGAGAGCCGCCACTTCAATGCCACTTTTATTGGCGACGTCACTTCCGTGACGGATATCACGGCACCAAAATCTTTGTGTAGCCGGGAATAAAACACTTTCGTGTTAAAATATTGTTAGAATGCCAAAATTTGCGATTTACGACCCCCAACTGGGACTACAACAATAACAGACGACTGGTATGCGACGAGTCGTAGTTCATTACGACAAATACAATGCATTGCGAATACAATATATGACAATCATATTGCATTACAACAAAGACTGTTGGTAGGAATCTCTTCATTAAATAACCCCCTAGCGAACCGTTACTGTCCGCCAAATGGTATTTCAAAGAAGGCGTTTCCCTGTGAACTTAAATACTGTTTTCGATACACAGCGACCTGTGTCTGCACGAAACACTAGCACCGCACACAAAACCAGCTGGCTTGCAGTCTCCCACAAAGTGGTACACTTCAATTCAAGGCTCGCTGATTCGCCTAAACGTTTCCTCGGTTGGAGGGAGTGAAGCAGCTGCAAACGGTGATTCCTGTCTAAAGTATCGCATATTTGCTTCAATAAGCCATTACTTCAGCCCAAAGGCGGGGCCCTCAACAGAACTTCAACTCCTTAAAGTCTCATCACCGTATGAGTTGTGCAGTGGAACCCATTCAATCTATTACATGATCATTCTTTGGAATTAACGAATCTTACTTTTAGGATGATGCTATTCCAAGCCCTATTTGCGGCTTCTCCCGCCGACGCCAGAATTCACTCGTCTGCAGTTCACCGAGTCTTCGAATGCCATCTCGTGCTTGGAAAAGTCGAATGCCACCGTTTTCTAATAGACAGAATTTTTTGATGGTGCGCGGAAGTAAGAACGCGGTATAATTTAAGCAAAATCAAGAAAGCTCCGTTACATTCAGCTTAGATGGAGCGATAGGGAGCGGGACAGCGGGTGAGGTGACAGGAAGAAAGAGGAGCGGGAGCTACATAGCAGAGGCGGCAAATGACAATTGTTTTGAAATTTGCAGCAAAGAAAGCGGATACATCGCCATCTTTATGTCGTTCGCGTTCTCAGCGAGGTTTCACACCAAAAACTGATTATGTTAAGTTCCGGAGACCTGAAATGGCTAGATTCGGCATTCTCAGAATACCTTCCTCAGGGTAACTTCCCTCTGAAATTCGATCGATGATAAAGGTGAACAAGCGTATTACGATTTCGAAGCATGGTGCGAGCATGGTCACATTTCACGGTCTTTATCCTGGCGCCATTTCCGCGGCCTTCTCGCCAGTTCGAACAGTACGGC
Organism: Haemaphysalis longicornis; assembly: GCA_013339765.2. Lineage (NCBI taxonomy): Eukaryota > Metazoa > Arthropoda > Arachnida > Ixodida > Ixodidae > Haemaphysalis > Haemaphysalis longicornis. Next base: position 32,316,928 of record CM023448.1, on the reverse strand, counting down.
AGCTACACTTCATTGAAATAAAAAAAAATCGCAGTAAGTTGCCTAGAGATGCCGAACGACTGTAGTATCTCAAAGGCGACATTGTGATTTTGCCCGTTCCAGAAATGTCCGTGTACCCTCTATTTCAGTCAAGACGTTGGCGCACGTAGGTGAGCCGTAACAGACGCCTCACGCGGCTTCTGCTGCGTCGCACCTGATAGTCCCGATTCGAGCTATCAGGGCTCACTCAAACGGACACCGACATGAAATTGGTAAAACTGATAAATCCCATCCCGTTGTTTTCAGAACCCACGGTTTTTTCAGATCCATTTTAACAATGTGGAGCATAATGATCATATTATACCTGGCGTATTCTGCAATTTAACCCTGCCTAAAGTTATAGTTTTCCAAGTGCACCGAAATTTACCTAATGAAGTAATTTTCGGGACATTTCTAATAATAATTGTGAAAAAAAGAATTTGTTGTGTACAAACTAGCTTGAGAAGCTACGTGATAGGATTTAGTGAACCGTGCCACAATATAGGTAGGGAGAATCCTTCGGTATAAACCTTTTAGGATCAGTGCAGTTATAGGTGAGACCAAAGGCAGTATTTTTAACATAATGTATCGAGTGGCGCTAAATGGCACACCTTCACAGCGTAACCAGATCAACCTTGTGTCCTTCATTTCCTGAGATGTCAGGTTCACGTGCCTGGTTTTGGCGCACCGCTTATAACGCAGCCTTTATATAAGATCTTACTAATACATCTACTCTAATCTATGGTAAAGTTAGATGTAGCAACAAATTACACTATCTTTCCCGTAGGGGAACCCTGAGTAGTATGTGAAGCAGCCATGGGGTCGATTCAAGTGCCCATTTGTTTTCAGTTCGTCGTTTCCGTTAGGTTGAGGTACGTAGCTACCGTTATATTTACCGTTTGGTTTCCATGGTAACTACCACACTTTTCACTTACCGGAACTACGGAATGGGAAATTGCGTTGACCTCATGGCTCTTTCGCATACTACTCAGGATTCCCCTACGGGAAGATGGTGTAATTTTATTGGAGGGGGGTGGGGGTGTTAGAGTGGAGAGGCATTAAATAGAAAGACAGAGAGACGTACGTGATATGAGTTTGTCTTTATTTAAGCATTGTCATCATCATGTTCAACGTTGGTGACGTCGAGCTGTGGTTGGCGTTCCGCTTTGATTATGAACGCCTTACGGTCTGTGAAATGTAAAGTCAAGGGCTGTTTGTAGTGGATGAACCCTAAAGTTGCTGGAGATGAGGTCGATGCGCGTCCCCGGATTGTGGGCTGGTCGTAATCACGGCCCGCCGAGACTCGCCGACGCACGCCGCTGCCGACGACCATAAAACGTCGAAGGCGCGTGAAGCGTGCTCCTCTCGTGCCGGCCCAGGAAGACACCGGAAACACTGTCGCTCCAGAAGCCTTTAATGGGGAAGCGTGCTCGTCTCGTGCCGGCCCAGGAAGACACTGGCAACACTTGTCGCTCCAGGAGCCAAAGAAGGGAACGGGCGTTCAGCAAGCCGAGCATGCGCAGTGGGGGTGGGACGGCCGCAACAACGAGAAAGGACAAGGGAGGGACATCACCCGACCCTGAGATGCTTCGCATCTGAATATAAAGGTTTCAGCTGTACCGTTGCCCCCAATCTATTTAAAATAGTTTTTCGGTCAAGCTTTGCAAATAAACTCAGACGTAATTAAGGCTCTAAGTTGAATGTTTTTAAAGCTTTTGCTGCAGGCACTCGTAAAATCGATGGTGCTTTTCTGACACCTCTATTTACTGCTGACGTGAAGGGAACAAGCTCGGGGTGGGAGCGACGCAGTTGACCACCAGAATACCAGTGGACGAGAAGAAGGCTGATCGTACTTCATCAATACGCGACATCAGTTTCTCACGCGTGGAAACTCCACGTGCCCTTGATGCTATTGATGTTATAAAACTCAATTTTGCGCTTGAAAGACCTCGCTGCTGCCCGGATGGAGAGCACCCGTGCTGTGCCATCGTTCACGTTGAAGGTGCAAGCTCAAATGACTCCGACTACAGCGTTAAGTCCACGGGGATGCCTGGCGGAAGTAACCCGTGAATGAGCGTTTGACGAAACACCTGCTCAAGCGCGTCGCTAGCTTATCCTGTTTGCGAAGCGAAGTGTTTTTCCTCTAAAAAGAGGGCCCAAAAACGCTAGCATCTTCGTATTATGGCGGAGAAATAAAGAGCGATTCTAAGAGAACAGGGTACGGTTCCGTATTTGGGGCCAGCGTGACTGGAAGTTGGTAGCAATATATTGGATTTGTGGACTTCCGCAATTGCACTTGTCTTAGCTTATTGCAGCGGGACAATTATTGTTTCTTTTAGTAACTAATATTGTGTTCCTGGACAGTTAATATGAACCTCAATCACGCTGAGTTTCTCTCTTTCCGTATTTGGGACAGAAAAGCGCAACATACCTCATGTACCCTTCGAAGTGTGATGCATGTGTTGCGTTGTAATATTCTGTGAAGGCAGCACCTCTGCTCAGGATGCCACGCCAAAATAGTTTGTATTTTTACAATCAAGCATAATTTATTTTGTTAGAAATATATTTATACCGTCACCTTATAGCTTACAGCTTACATACGGCTTCAGTATTGTTTGTAGCTCAATTTATGTCAAGTATAGGCCGAGCGCCTATAATGAAAATTAGTTGCGCTCATACCAGGTTTTAGCTGTGAACCAATTATTACACCACATGGTACTGCCAGCCTGGGTCGTTATATTACAGATTGTTATTGTCGAAAAAAACTTATCGGCAATTTGCCATGTGTTAACATAACCGATCCATGATTGCCTGTAGGGAACAGAAATAATCCCAACCTGTTTATGGTGATGTCACTTGTTCTGAAAATTTACGAGGTGTCTGGCACCCCCAAAGTCACTCGCTTTCGCAAATATATCACCCTCGTTACCAGTCATGTTTATCGCCTCCTTTGCTAAAAGCGGTGCGTTTGTGGGGACTTCACCCACGACCCATGGCGAATTAGCATAACTGCTGAAATCCCCGCAGTTTTATGGCTTATTGGCAAACATTTCTACCATAGTGTTTCCAGGCCAAACCAGCAGGATGCTTGACAGTGCCAATAAGTCTCCCCACACCAGATTGGTGTTTACGACCTCTACTACCTCCAACACCGTTTATATCGGCCGGAAGACAGTATGAAAGAAAAAATTGTGCCACCGTAAATTTTGAGTATAATTAGGGCTGTGGATTGATTCGTTGTTTTTTCCAAGAACTGGGTACACCAACTCTTGCTGATACATAAGAATTAAGTGCAGATATAATAACTCATACTTTCGTCTGACTAGTCAGTGACACTATCGCTCGAAACAGTTCGCTACGAATGAAACTTCTTTAGAGAGTATTCATGCAAGTGGCACCAATTAGAACGATCCTGAATTAAAAGCTATAAAACCCAAACACCTTAGAAGTGACGTTTGCTTTGGCGATTTGTTTAAGTCTTTACGTTTTTACATAATTGAATCCAAGCAAATAAAATGCTAGCTAACGTCTTTTCTGGTAGAAACTCTTTGTTAGAAAAGTCGGCAAGAAATTTGCGTTGCTTAAACGTATATTCGTGAATAAATCTTTGTGGCGTTGCCTTTTCCGAATTCTATGTAATCAACAGTAATTTTAGTGAACATTAAACCAAATTCGCCTTTGTAGATGATGAATAGCCAAATTTTCAGTGCTGATCCTTTTCATAACATTTTTCCTCCCAAAGCGTATGCAGTATTGCTGAGTAATGCATTACACTATATTGAAGGTAGCATCTGCAACTAAGCTACAGAAAGTCAGTTAGGTCGACCTGTAGTTTTATACTCAACAATCATAGAATCACACAAATAAGATTCAAACTATTCAGGATGCCTTATTAAAGACAATAATCGGTGGAAACATCGAATCGCAACGCACCTGTGTAACTGTTCAGTGTGAGATGAAATTGGCCGGCTTTCAAATGCACCGCTTTACCGAGGTTACTAGATGTATTGTTGACTGTTACGTTCACCTATTATCACACGTGGTACCGTGCCATACACCTCAGTACATAGAAAATTTGTGCAGTGCGTTTAACTTAAAGAAAGGGTGTCCGAATTTCCGCCAGTTTTTTACATGTTGCTGACGCCACATGGTCAAGATGGGCGTATTTGCGATTCTGCCCCAAGCGATTCCTGAACCACGTCAGCCGATTACCGGCCATAGTAGCCATGTCTATGGCCCCTATTTACAACCAAACACATTGAATTACAGGAGGGGTTCTCATAAGCCACGGAACCATGCGCAGTTGGCCCACAACCACTCAGATCGATAGCATCGTCTGTTTAGCACGGTATTCTCTACACACGTTCGCTACAACGATAGCACTTTAAAAGAGCCCGTATCCTTTGTAGGAACTTACAAGCAGGGCCGTAAAAATGCGGGGGTGCTTAATTAAAAAAAAAATGGGAAGGAAAAATCGCAGCTGGACCTAATGTTATCCGCGGTTGATATTCTAATGACGCTTGTGGCCGCGCCCATCAGCCGTGGACCATACTCCGGAGGAGAATTGTCAATTGAGCAAGTTTGGTTCATAATGCAAACACTGCAAAAATGACGGGCAAAAAAAAAAAAAAAAACGTTGGAGACAGGACACGCTGTCTGCTATCATTTCTTAGTGCATCGGTTTTGCGCTGTTGCATTATGAACCCCTGTTCAGCCCTTAGCGAAGCTCGGTACGCTCACTCGCCATAGCCAGGGGCCACCTGCTCGCCTTCCCGGAGCCTCTACATCTCAAGCCGGCTCATTTTCAAAGCCGTTTCTCAGGTCCCTCTTCCAAACTTCGTCAGGCACCTCTGTTTCCTGGCGCGTGATACCCGGCTCGCATCAAGCTCTGCGACATTTCTTACTGCCCGGCGTACCGTATAACGTATTTTGCGTATCACGCGTTCCATGAAACATAAAGGTCTAAGGCAATCGCCCTCAAGCGACGTGCACTATATGTAGCACAGTCCTACAGTACCTGAAACGAACAGCCAGGCTGATTGCTCGATTTGAAACCACCACCCGCGTGGTTAGCCAGGGCTCTTCGTCAAATGGACTGGCGGCTGGCGGATTAGCGTGGTTCGTCGCTGTAAGCCCTTGATCTCGTTCTGCCACGGTCGCTATGTGTTACAAAAAGAGTGGAGTGCGGAATCACGTTGCGCTATCTGCGGCCTTGGATCGTTTTACAAGGTCACACCCCGGAGAAAGCACAAGCCTCTCTCCAGCCGGGAAGGGAACCCTTGCAAGAAGTGTTTTTTAGAACGGTTTCGGGTTGCCTCAATGCCAAAGTGATGTGCTTGGAGGGCCACTCGACAGATTAACTGCATAATAATCTCTAGTACTAGCTGTGTACGCCTCAAGTTTCGCGATTGCTGCCCCGTCCGCCGCCGCTTCGCCGCGGCGCTCGCGACTGAGCGCTGCGTGACTGATACGGGCTCATGGAGCAATTTGGTTTTATTTAGGATCTTTCTGCCTTTCCCCGCTCTAAACACCTTGTTATTTGCCGCATATTTGCGCTTTAAACACCTCACTTAAACGACAAGTAATACCTATTGTCGCTTCATTTAGACACACTACTGGCACAGTGAGAGGTTTGTTTCACCTTGCAGCGCGGACAACGAATGAGGCTTTGTTTCGAATATATACTTCATATAAAATTTATTTCGGGGATGTCATTACCCAATACCTGACAATACCTTGCGTCTATTATGAGAATATAAGCTACACGAAAATGTTAAGTATATTCCGAGGCTGCGAGTCGTGTAATACATGCCCACTCACGCCTTATAGCAAGAACAAACAAAACTTAATGAAACCAGCAAAAAATTAAGTCTTCAAGTCTACAAGAAACAGAATAGTTCGTACCGGAATGAAAAAATTCAGTGAAGCTTCGGAAATGCTGAAGCCATTCGTCTAAATTTAGGACTATCCGAAGCCACTAGATGCGTATTGAAATCGACATGGGGGGCGCTTACAATTGTTGCGTAAATGCGCAGCGAAATCAAGGAATCAACGGTTTAGTAATTACGCACGCAAATTATGCGTACACTTTACTTTTTGTTTTTCTCCTTTAATGCACAGCTGATCCCTCTACAAACGTTTTTTTTAAGTATACAAGGTATTCAGTTCACAAGCGATGAAAGCTGTCGTTAGAAGAGTGTGGTATCGGATAAGGCCCTCCGATTCCAGTTTGTGTTGGACTCTGCCGGCTCACTTTGTCAGTTGACGATGTTTCGAAGAAGCGTTTATTCCTGGCAGCGGTTACTCTATAAGCGCGTATCGCGCTGCTCGCTGAGGCTATATGTAGCAGATGAATGTTTGCAGCGCTCACCTCGCTACAAGACGATGCCGGCATATTTTGTTGTGGTGTGCTGATTGCCAAGTATAATTTTGCATTATTCACCGTAATTGTTGCGTACAATGTTAGGGAAGTTCGGGCCCAATTGACTTGTACAGTGTAGGGATCAATGACTGAGGTATTATATTGGCAAGCGTGACTGGCGTTCTGGGACGTATGAGTGCTCTGCTAGCTTGTGTAGCCACCCACAACCGGTTTACAACGTGTTGTGTTACCGTGCAATGCCACCTGAGGAATGCTGCTTACGAAGACACTCAGTAAATGTCAGGGCAGAGGAATTACAATCAGCTTCATGCATTGGTGGTTTCGCGACAACGGCCTGTAATATACACTTGGCATTTAGAAAGACCGAATGTACCACACTAAGAGTGCGTGAGAAAGATTTACACTCCCGAAAATACACCACCTTTGCGAAGAGAGTGACTCCTCTACATAAATACGTATTTCCAACGCATACAAACGGTGAATATCGGTCGTGAATGCCCCTAAAGCGGCGGTGTCTGTGTGGAACGGGCGAAGCCTTCCGCGGCTGCTTTAAAACCGGGCCACTTGGGGGATTGCAGTGGAGCCCATATAGGCAGCGCACGAGGGGCGTAGCTCGTACGCGTATAGAGAAAAAAAACCAGTGCGGCATCGGAAATGCTGTAGACGTTCGTGTAACCTCAATCGGAGTAGGACTCACCAGACCCAACTAGATGCGAAAAGCACTCCTATTTTGCATGACGGGGGGGGGGGGGGGGATGCTTAACTATTTTTGTGTCCTAATACGGAAGGAAGTAACAGAATTAACGTTTTAGTACTCACACACACTTAACCCGCGCGTTCACTTTTTTTTTGGTTTTTCGGCTTCAACGCACTGCAGTTGAACGCTAGACGGACGCATATTTTTAGAGGGGCCCTGAAGAGGTTCTGCCGATACATGCATGTTCACATTTTGAAATACTCAATGTTTTGGTAATCACCTCCTTCAAGAATTTTCTGCAAGCGGTGAATATTAGTGGGTTGAATGCGAATCAAGAGAGAGAGAGAGAGAGAGAGAGAGAGAGAGAGAGAGATTGCGAATCAAAACATCACATTTTCGCAAACCCCCAATTGTGCCACGTTCCGTCCACCTCCTCAAACCGCGCGAGCATGACAGCTCATGATGCTTCCCTTCTGTGCGACGTCTGCAAGAACATCCGGTTGCGGGCGTCGTCTGCTGCTGTTGCGATATTCTGCTCCGCAATATCGCCCTGGAACGGGGCCGTCTGACTTTCTGCGTTCCGTTTTGCGCCGTTTTTTATCCTTTTGCTTACAAATTCTCCCCTCCTCTGACGGCTGGAAAAGGTGACGGAATGGGGCAACACTGTTAGGCTTCCACACCACGCCGGAAGATCGCAGAAGAGAAAGAGAAAGACCCGGAAAAGAAAGACCCTGTCACCTCGCAAACCTGGTGACGACTTGTTTTGGCCATGTGTCTAAATATGTGAACGAAACTAAGGAATCGCTTCGAAATTTCTTCGAGCGAGCCCGTACATGCGCTCAGAAGCAATAACATCGTTTTAGATATACTGCTAATTTGGCCGCTCTTTCGCGCCAATGTCGAGCTTGGTCGTCTTGTGGTGACGGCATACATGCACGTAAGTAGTAATATTCCAGTCCGTTATTCCAATAGAGCCTAAAGAATTATAACCATAAAAACAAGCACCCGAAGGTTTGCACAGTACGGCCCATTTTTGTAGGTTGCGTCAAGTCAAGTCAAGTCAAGTAAGTTGAAGTTTATTCATCAAAAGTAAACAGATTACAAAGAAATTTTACAGACAAGGGTCCCGAAGTCTGCGACTGCACTGCTGCCCTCGATAGTGAAGTGGAGGAAAAAGGTTACAGAAGCAGCAGAAGAAGCGAAAACAAGTTCAATAAAACATTACTGAAGGAAACAAATAAGCAAAAACATGTAGTGCATGGTTTCCATAGGGTACACTAAAATATAAAAAAAGTATATAAAGCAAAACCTAAAAACATCTATGTACATAAAACAGGCACTCAAAAAGCAATTATCATTATACACAATTAAATACTAACGGTTTACAAAAGACCACAAAAACTGCTGCGCAAGCAAATAACGAAAGTCAAACCCGGATAAAATATAATATCAGGTTAGAAGAAAATTTTTCAGAGACTTCCTAAAGGAGTACTGAACCAAATTTTTACGCCTAAAAATGAATAATTGGCTTCATTAGTTTGTACAGATGCCTCACAGAAATTTTGCAGCGATCCGAGGCCGGAATCACATCTAAAATCGATTTTGATTGTCCCGGCCGCGAGCTTCCACAAATCGGCAGCACTAGCAAAATCGCTTTCGGCGTGACGAAACATCGGCCGGTGTGTCTGGCCGGTTCAGGGTGACGTCATATAGTCGTTTTCGGAACCGGAAACGATATCCTGCGCTGCTGTTGTCGGTGGTATTCGTTTGGGCAGGAGACGTACGGGTGTAGCTGTGTGAGCAATGCTTGTAAACTTTGCGCACTTTGCGTGTTCGACGTCTTTGCTCTTCAGTTCGTGGCCGGCGCATGGTGTTCCCTTGCACTGGTGCCGAAAACTCCCCGCCGGGGGGTGTCGACGCGCACCGCGGTGGTGCGAAGCCGAGCTCGCCCAAGTTGTGCTATGGCAAGCTCGCGGAATGCGAAGTACTGCTCGTGGAAGCCTGTCCGAGCAAATCGACGACGACGCCAAGATGCATTATTTTCCACGCGACGACATGCAGCGCTAAACGTGGACTGAGTTCGTGCGCGGCGGCGGCCGCAAGAACTGTCGCCCAAGCCAGCGGGCTCGGCGTTGCTCGGGTCAGCTTGGGTGTTGGGAACTTCAGGCTTAGTATCGTGGCGAATATTTGATCGCCGGTATCTGTACAACTGCGAATGACCATCTTTTACACAACTTTTACCACACTATCATCCCCTTTTTCGCATACTGAGCTTTATTTTGGCGATAATTGCCGTTTCAGCGATCGGTGACGAAGACATCTGCCGTGGCCTGTTTTGATTCTAGCGCGCAGGTGGCGCCATCTTTCGGCCGCTCGCCGCACCGTGGTGCCGGCAGTGCTGGGTCGGAGCGCCGAACCTCCGCTGCCGGTCAGCGTAGGCTTACCATCGCGGCAAATATCTGAACGCCGCTTTTAAATTCAGCGCTCATAACAACCCCTAGCCCAATTTTTCACCACACTAACATCTACGTTCTCGCATGTGGAACTTCTTTTTCGCGATCAGATTGATTATAAGAGTGGCGACGCGCTGTTGCTATCACGGTCTGCGCCGGTTCGAGCCGCAGTGATATTAAAAAACGGACGACGGCGAAGACATCGCCGGCCTAATCGCCTGGCCAAATAAAGTTGCCCTGTCTGTCGGGTGGCAGCGACTCATCCGAGTCTGACGATTCAGACGACATGTCGACTGCTCGGCGAGTGCGGACCATGTGCAATCGTAGCAGACGATGCGGCGAACGTCCCTGACGTCACGGGTGAGACCGTGACGTCAGACTGGCCTGCTTGCTAGCTGGCCTTCGAACGGCCATTTTCCCGCGCGGCCACCGAATTTGAAACTGGTTGGAATAAACGTGCTATAATTAATTCTGTGTTGGCGCTGACGGCTTTCGGTTCGATTTTCGTAATTACTGGGCCAATAGGTATTTTTTACAGCATAAAAACTGAAAGCGAGAAATTTAGTGTCAGTACTCTTTTAAAAGCTGTGATTGAATGTGATGACCTAACAGTAAGTGGCAGGCGGTTCCACAGATTAATGGCGGCAAAATGAAATGTTTGCTGGCCATATAGTTTTATCCTTGGATAACAACAACTTGTTATTCAAGGCATATCTAGTATTGTTATGATTTACTAAACTACCCACGTCAAGAAATTCAAAACATAATTGGTTGTTGAGTAGTTTCAAAAATAAAATACCTAAGTTATAATCGAATAATGCTGTGACAGATAAAATTATATTTTTGCGAAGTAGAGGTGATGCACTTGAATGGCGAGGGGTGCTAGTAATGATACGGATAGGTTGATTTTGAATGTGCTGAGTGGATGATAGGTGCGTGTGATATGTGTTACCCCAAGCAGTGATTCCATAGTTGATATGACTGTGCATGAAAGGGTAGTAAGGTGATAACAATACCTTGGTTGGAAAAAACGGTCCTGCCTTGAATGCCCAGATGCCAAATGCCATTTTTCGTGATATGATCGATGTGAGAAGTGAACTTAAGGTTAGTGTTAAGAATGATACCAATAAATTGGACGTTGTCGCTTGGTACGATAGGATTAGAGCCAAGGTTTAATACTGGCAACATACCTAACACTTTCTGGCTGCTTCTAAACATCATAAATTTATTCCTAGTAGGTTTAATATTTAAATTATTTTTGCAGCACCACTCAGTCACATCCGTTAAAGCAGCGTTTAATTTATCTGTTTGGGATACTATAGATGTGTCTGATAATGTTATTGTGGTATCGTCGACATATAAAAGACAGTTGTAGGGGCGTAAAAACTCGGGTAAGTCATTGATATAAATATTAAACAACAAGGGACCGAGAATGAAACCTTGCGGGACACCTTGGGTAATAGTTTTGCAGTCGGAGAACGAGCCAGATGCAGCAGCTACGTAGTGCCTATGAACCAAGTTATTTTTTAGTAGAGTAAGTGCTGGATCGATTATGCCGTATGCTTCGAGTTTCATGAATGAAATTTTGTGATTACTGTTATCTAAAGCTTTTGTGAAGTCTCAGACTACTGAGCCAACATATTTACCACAGTCAATAGATTTTTTAATAAAACCAGTTAAGGTTAGTAACGCCAAACTAGTGGAATTGCCCGCACGAAAACCGAACTGTGAATTATCTATTACGCGAAAGTTTCCTTAGATTGTTAGTTAAGCGTTCAGCAAATAACTGTTCGGTGATCTTGCTCAACTTGGAAAGGATTGAAATTGGCCTGTAATTGCTAATTAACTCCTTGTTACCTTTCTTAAATACTAGAACAACCTTGGCCCTCTTTAAGTTTTTAGGAAAAATGCCTGACTTAAAACTAGCATTAGTTATGATACTTATTGTTACCGAAACGATATGAGCGACAAGTTTCAAATGACGCATCGAAATGTTATCCAAACCGGGACTGGTATTTTTGAGGTTACAAATCGTTAAGTACAATTTATTAGCAGTAGCGGGGTACAGTTAAAACGAGTGTGGGGAGCGTTGTAGGGAGAGCTGATCAGTAGTGGTAATGCTTGGGGTTGATAGCGAGAAAAGTTGCTGAAAGCATTAGTAACGTCGGATGGCTGAAGAAAGACTGTCCCGTTAAAGTTAATTTTCTTAAAATGATTACCCGAAGATACTGTATTTAAAAATTCACCGAATAGTTTCAATTGTTTTGGGGGTTATGGCTACTATTTGTAAATGTGGTTTCATATTATTGCCTTTTAGCAAGCTCAAGGAAATTACTGAGAGTGTTAGTATATTTCTTATAAAGTTGGGCTAAAGCAGTGGTGAAAGGTTGACGTTTTGTTTTCCGGTAAAGGTTATCTTTTTTGCGTAAACTATCCAGTAAAGCATTCGTCATCCAAGGGTTGCGTGAGTGTTTGTACTGTCTTTTCCGTTTAACAGTTGTTGTGCTCAACGGTACAGCCTTCAAAAACAATGTACAGAATTCATCGAGAGCCTTCACAGGTTGAATAGACCCTTTGCAAAATGGCCAAATCGTTGGCGGAAAAGCAGCAAGCCACTCTGGCAACACTGTGCACCCGCTGCGGCGCCATTAGAAAGGAAGCGAAAACGCTGCGAGCACAGAGTTTCTATGGGGTAGCTACCGTCCACCGTCCACGTAATTGCATACGCGCTCCGCGAAGTGGTGTTTCCCACTGCAGGATGGGAAAATAACTTTGCCGCCATTCCTTCGATAGAAGAGCGGCATATTCAGGATTTTTATTCTTCGAGGTCGACCATGAAAGGTCCGACGAGTACGAGCGATCATATGTCAGTGTGGAGTCTTATGTTACGCCATCGTCAGTGTTGACAAACAGCAGCAAGCAAAGGTAGGATTTGTTTCTAATAAAGAATAGCCTTAGCGCTGCCTCCTTGTTTAGTTGTCGAGTTTTAATTGTGTTTAATCGATGCGCCCTTGTCCCATGGTAGCGGCGGCTGGCCGCTATGAACGGGCTGTCTCTGCTGAGTGCTCAATTTGCGTATGTTCAAACTTTCAAAACTATTCGCGAAAATGATCAAAGCATGCATAATGAAACTGATTTTGACGTCTTTGCTGGAGGTCATGTTTGCGATTCACCGCCTCTGTACTTGCGGCGCTTAATTTTTCCGTCGGTGAATGCGGTGCTAATGCGGGAGCGATAGGTCGCACGCGTGCGTCAGCAGCGAGCAGAGGCAGTCGACCTTGAGAGGAACTCAGAGGAAGGAACAAACACAGAAGAAATAGGAGAAAAGATGGGCACGTCTCGACCCACCCCAGACAAGCCGTTGTGCAGCGGGGTAGATAAGCGGAAGCGATTTGACCAGCGTTAATCTTCGAAAGGTAGCGCAAAACACCACTTTAGGAGAGAAATATGACTACGGCGATGGGGCAACAGACTCGTGGGGCAACAGACTCGTGAAGCCGTGGGCGAAAACGTGCAACCGCAACGGCGTTGCTACGACCTGCTTCCTTTCTAATGGCGTCGTCGCGTTCACCACCAGTGTTACCACCGCTGAATTCTCAGTGTTGTCCGCCTTTTTGCAAAGGGTCTATAGCGGTATTAACACCAGACCAGTCAGTACTAGAATGGTGTCAGTAAATTTATTTTTAGAAAAAACCGAAGTAAAAAAGGATTATCAGGGAGTAGATCTGAGCGATCTAATGAAACATAATGGGATAATGGTCAGTTATATCAGTCCACTGTACACCAGATACTGCAGTCGGGGGTAGATTAGATATTGCGTGATCTAGAAGTGTTTAAAACCCCTAGGGCTGCATCTGGTGTAGGTGTTAATCACGTATTCGTGTCTATAGCCACAGAAACCATCAGTGTAGTCTGTATATACCTTAGCACTTGTATCGAGAAGGTTAATGTTTATGTCACCTACTATCAAAACGCTCTTATTTTCGAATGATAGCTTGTTAAAAATGGTATCGAGAGAATGAAAAAATTCGGAACGGAAGATGACGGGGAGCGGTAGACTGAGCCAAGAACGAAATTTTTGCGATTATGCGCAAGTAAACGGTCTTCTATTTCTAACCAAACAGCTTCGCAGTTGGCAATATTGAACGATAGATCATGGCTGCGTGTGGGATCAAGGAAAATGGCAGCCCCTCATAGCTATCCGATGGACGATGACAGTATTCAACCTGATAAGATAAAAATTCATGCCAGTTACTATCGCTATCAGAAGCCACGTTTCAGAAATGCATATGGCTGAGAAATGGTGGTCGAGGGACGTGATGAAGGTATTGATATGGCGAGATGTGCGGCATTAGGTGGAAACGTGGAGGTCAGATTCGGATGAAATGCGATACGTCCTACTGTCGCTTGTCTTATGTGCCAAAATGTGGCAGTTGTCAGTCCACAATAGAAAGACCCGGAAAAGAAAGACCCTCTCACCTCGCGAACGTAGTGGTGACGACTTGTTATGGGCATGGGTGTTTAAAATATGCGAGCGTCTAAAATATTTCGTGCATCCAATTCCCCCTCCCGATCCTTAAACACCTTCTGGGAAACTTCTGCGCGACCCTGGGTTTATCAACTAGACAAGTACACCGTAACCGATATAACGAGTGGTTGTGTAAGACTAGTGTGAGTTGCAAGCGGCGCCTGTTCTTCAGGGCCTACGAAACAACACATTCGTTGCCATACTTGCTGCTTTAGAGGGAAACGCCGTTGTGATACTCAACAGAAGTGAGTACGATCAGAAGATAATGGATTGCTTTCGAACGGGGATACTTACGTAGCGGACGCAAGAAAGGTTCCACGACAAGCCTTCAAGCGGAACTGCAGAAGCTGCTCTCGAAGATTTTTCAGTTCGTATCGCCACAGCATGTTGTACCTAAACTACCACCTCCCGTGTGCAATGGCTTTGCACCCGCAATTTATGGTTACCGAAGGTACATAAGCCAGGCGTTCCGCTACGGCCCATCGTCGACTTCACCAGGTCGCCGCTGCAACACCGACTTTCAGGTTACCTACACCAAGTGTTGGACGCGCTCGCCGGAAGAAACAGCAACACTCATTGCCAATTCATCAGCTTCGGTGGCGAAAGTGCGTGACATTTTTCTGGATGAAGACCGCGTAATGGTGTCCTTCGACGTCATATTGCTCTTCACTTCGGTTTCCTGTCGACGTGGCAGTAGGACACATGCAATGAGGTCCTGCTGGCTGATTAAACGCTCGCGGAAACACAGCTTTGGAGGTAGAACAAGAGTGTTATTTGCTGGAGTTTTGCTTAAGGAACAAGCACTTCACTTTCCCGCGAGCAGTTTTTACAGGCAAATCCACGAAAGTGCCATGGGAACTTCCATATCCTTTACAACGACAAATTTGGTCATGGCGGTCATTGACCAGAAGGCTGTCGCCGATTTCTTTCCCAAGATAAAGATATTCGAGACCGCTACGTGGACGACTGCTTATGCACTATCAATAAGAATGAGGCCCGACGGCTCCTGTTTCTTTTATACTCGATAGAATTCGCCATACAGTTCACAGCAGGATGCGAGTTTTGAAAGCAGCCCTCCTTTCCTCGATGTCTTGGTGAGCCGTACCACAACTAGCCTTTCGTTTCTTGTGCACAGGAAAGCGACGCATACCGGACATTACCTGAATTTTAAATCCGTACTACCCAGTCTGCCACAAACAATCAGTTGTTTCTTCTCATGATGAGGAAGGAACTTGAAACAATACATCAAATATTGACGAAGGGGTACCCAGATAAGTTTACTAAGAATGTTGAAGATCGTGCCCTTAATCCCAGGCCATCCCAGTGGAAGTCGTCCGAAATGCGCCGGCATCCCCAAGTTCCTGGGTCAGCGAAGCCCTAAGCCATATATTTGCAAGATATGACCTTCGCGTTGCGCACATGCCGTCTAACAAGCTGAGGAATCAGCTTGTGAACGTGAAAGATTGCTTGGACAGCAAGAGATACCCCAGTGTTGTCTACAAGATACCATGGGAAGACTGCAGCTGCAGTTACATCAGGGAAACTGGCCACCTCACCAGGAGATAAAAGGAACATCAATTGGACGTGTGCAGCAATAAGAAAGCGTCGAACGGGCTGGCCGAGCACGCCTATAATCACCGTCATTAAATCGATGGGGATAACACCGCTAAAACAGTGAAGGAAAAGAATTCAATCACGAGGCTATTTTTGGATTCCGTGTTTATTCAGACGACTAAGGACTACTATCAAATGAAAAAATGGCAATCGGCCCGCAAGCTACACCCATTAATTACGTCACAGTTCAGAATTGTGTCACATTTTACGTTCGTCCTATTTTAGCCTGCTTAGTGTGATAAAGGAACCCATACGGGTCCCTAAGCGTCTCTTTGTTTTCACGTTGACTTGGTCAGTGACCGCATCTTCGTCGTCATCATATACCTGACCAGCCGACCCTAAGTCGAACTCTTTACTACATATTTGTATTTATGTAAGTGTCTGTAACTTCTCGCCTTCGGGCTCTGTTAGTTTTGTTACAACAAGTGCTGCACTTGGTTAATTGTTTCTGGTTGTTACGTTCTATCATGATACCAGGATTGCTTGGTAATAAATTTCTCTTCAAGCGGGTGTATTTTCGAAACCTGTCTTCTATGCGTAACGACGCGTGGCTCTCTTTAATTACCTTACGCCGCTACAACGCGTGAGTGCTATGGCAACATAGCGTGACAGAGAACAAGCTGCGACGACAGGCTGGGCCCCTGAAGTGCCCTGCCCACAAAAATCTCAGTATTTGCTCGTCTTCTTACTATTTCACAGCCATACCCGACTATGGCTTCATTAGGAACATTATTGTAATGCTACATGCATTACCAAAGTGAGGGACGACATTCTTTGAGTGAATCAAGGTTCGTTTTGTTGAAGGGACACTGAAGTGACTGGTAAACATTGCGGGATTACGAGCGGAAAGTGTACTCTGGAGTCTGTAGGCCATGTTTCGACCGCTCTCGCGGCGTTTACGCGACTTTCTTCGCCAGAAAAATAAATTCTAAAATGCTGTCTTTTGCATCGTCGCCAATTTTTGGTGTCGTTTTGTATGACTTCAGAAAGAAATGGCTTGGCTTGACTGCGCTACTGCACGGCTCGCAGACCTTCCGACAGGGTCAGTCGACCCAGCGTTTAGTACGCCGGCCGCCGACGGGTCGTAGCAATTCGTTCACTCAGTTGAAACTAAGCCACGACACGTTTGAGGAAAAGAAGAATTCCCCATTCTTGTAGTTTAAACGTTTGTACACTGTATCAAATCCCAAGTCCAGGTCGCTCCACACCAGCGCTGCACAGGCGCACATCCGACGCTTCGCTGACTCGTACTCTAGAATGAAAATCGAAGGCCAATTGAAGGCGGGAGAAGGGTGAGCGAAGTTATTGTAGGTACTAAGGAAATAAAATCAACCAAGAACTATTACCGTACAGCGCAAAACCGATACAGGAAGCACTTTTTTGCGCTGGGTGAACAAGCATAGCGGTCAGCAGCACGACCACAGATCTTCGAGCACTTTTCCGCCTAAGAAATGCAACTGCTAGACATGAGATACTGTGGACATTCGGGGCACGCTTACTCCACGAGCGCTATATAACAAGTAGTTATCTAAGCTGCTTAAAATGCCAAAACTAAATAAACGTGTAACTGTTTATACATTATATACTTAGATTTTCATAACCGGTAGCGCTAATTTGCGGCCGACTGGCCTCGAGCGCTAGGTATGTTATTTTTGAAGCTGCGATTTCGAATCCCCGAGGGTAGATACTTTTTTTGTGAAGTTGATTCTCTTCCTCCGTTTTCGGCCGATGTATTTTATACTGAATTGACCGGTTTTGGACCGAAACGTTCATTGCTCCACAAGCGAGTTCGCAGAACGCGCGCAGACACCACTGACGCGCTGGCGAGTTCTCGTTGGCGTGCATGTTGCCCATAAGCACCGACTGCTTGGGGGTAGTGGGCGCAGGCCAGAATCAGTAGACCCTTTGCCTGGTGCGAACACGCATTTTTACGATAGAGGCATCAGGGAGGCAAGCTCCAAACATGGGGGAAAGCCGCATAGCATTTCAGCGCCTGCGGTTATGCAGAGGGCGTTCATTCACTGTGTGACCCCGCTAGTGATTTCTCCGATTCCAAGGCCATCCTGGTAAGCTGATCTTAGCGTTTTACAGCCGACAACATGGCAGAATCGCGGTACGCCTATTACCGCGATATCGAGAATGCCTACCCAACGATAACTCGCATGTGTTTCACAGAAGCAACAAAACGAAACAGGCTTTGAATGGTAATCTTGGCCGCTTCCAATCACGTAGCACCTTTACCTGCCGTCACTGTGGTTATTTGTACAGCAGCCGCAAACTGCGCATGGTAGTTTTTCTTCTTTAAGGCTTTGTAAAATATAAACCGTTTTATTGCGCGGATAAACTATGAAAGTGTGTTCATTTGAGTCAGTATACGCAGTGCAAGCAAAAATGGGAACTTGACAAATTCACTTCAGTGTTCCTTTAGGACCTCACTGTAATGCACCCCTCTTCAGCTTTGGTCTTGTTGGAATGCCTTTGTCGTGGTCCGCCATTACCGGACCCAGAAACTTGCTGAACACGACAAAGCACTTTTTGTCCTCACACAAGGCGCGGGTTACTTCGATAGTTCAGAAGAACACAGCAGGCTTGGGTTTCCACTAGTGGACTACACAGCCACAGACTAGGAACTAACGTTGCAGTTTAAAAAGACTCAATAGCCGACAAGCCACCCTATGTTAATTCATTGTGAGAAGAGAATTTACTATACATTCACATATCAGCACGCAGCGACTAGTGGTAATTAATAGATTGATATAAATTCATTGCGAGAAGAGAATTTCACTTCACATTCACATATCAGCATGCAGCGACTAGTGGTAATTAATAGATTGATATAAATTCATTGTGAAGAAGAGAATTTTACCTATACATTCAATATCAGCACGCAGCGACTAGTGGTAAGTATACATTGATTATATAGAGGTCCGACGCTGGGTAATAAGATCCCAGAAGAAGATTACGCAAATAATTAACATGGTTTTGCAAATACTTGAGGAAAACATGTTCTAATTGTATGCTAGGATACTTAGCATTGCAAAGATTTTTTCAGGTACTGTGGGCTGCAGAAAACGCCAGCCTTATCCTTACGTAGTTGTAAATTAATTTTAGGTTTAATCTTTTTACGTTTTAATTACTTCTCCTTGTGCTATATTAGGACGCACAAAAAACATTATAAAACCGCTTTGGCCTAAGGAAGAGCGGGGCGTGCGGCTGGAATGGCGTTTTGGCGAAAGCAACTTGGCGTTTTCCTATAGTACACAGGAATTCTGACGAAGGCAATATTGGTTTCCAGAATCATGTCACATAAGCTGCACCCACGAGCATTTCGTTTTGCTTTGTACGGAGTTGCAGCCCTCATGGTTCGGTCGTGATAGTTACAAACGAAAATTAAAGCACTTCCACTCAACGTAAAAGGAAACTTCTAAACATCCGACCGAGTTATCGGTCGGAAGTTTAGAGCATGATTAATGGGCCGGAGGGGTCATGGTGCCGTTATCTGCTCATTCGTACCACCCCTCTTCTCTTATCTCCCCTGTCTCAGCCCTCTATTGATTAATTGAACAGAGGTTGAGAGGTTGTGTCGAATGCAAATCAATTTACCGACTTCCCAGTGCTAGCGCGCCCTCTGCCTGGAAGCGCACGATCGGGAAGTCTGTTCTTTGTTGCTTGGTTTCATCTGGAACGTGCCGGAGCATTACAGCGGAGTTTTCAGCGCGTCGTTTTTTGTCATCCGTGGCCACTATTGTCGCTTACTACCGC
The DNA here is from genome assembly GCA_013339765.2 of Haemaphysalis longicornis. Taxonomy (NCBI): domain Eukaryota; kingdom Metazoa; phylum Arthropoda; class Arachnida; order Ixodida; family Ixodidae; genus Haemaphysalis; species Haemaphysalis longicornis. Next base: position 32,297,474 of record CM023448.1, on the reverse strand, counting down.
AAAAACCAACCTAACAAGCGTTGCCACTAAATGGACGCGGGGGTTACCTGTTGATTATACAGAACTTCCCTCAAATGGGCCTGCCGTTTTTCTTTGGACTGATTAATGGACATGTATGACAAGTCCCAAGCGGTTCAGGAGCTTCGAATGGTTATAACTCATATAAACCGCTTGTCCAAGTATGCCGTTAACTCTTGGCCAGGAAAACAGAATCCAGGGACAAGCGGGGTATCTTTTTCGAAGCCTCTGTTTGGGGTGAGTGACGCCGCGGGGCTTTTTTTTGGGTCCGTTGTGCAGCTACGCCGCGCGAAGGCCGGTGGCTAGACAGGGTGGCCAGCGAACGAGATACGACAAGCCGGGCTCTAAAGTGCTCTGCACACATTAACGTAAACTAACCAACTCAGGCAGTCTAGTTTTCCCTCTTTCAAAAAAAAAAAAAACATAACTAGAGGAGTAAAGGCACTTCACCGCTATAATGGAATTTTGTATCACTAGCAAAAAAGAAACAAAAAGCTTAAAACTAATCAAACAATACAACGTCCTTTCGCTACTCATAGCCAAATGCGCTTGGAAAGGACTCCCACAGACGTCAAGTGCTGAGAACGCCTATGCGCCTCGGACTGGATGTCATGCGCATCCTTTTTCACACATCTCCACACAGAATGAGGACAACTGCTACCAGCGACTTTTCAAAGACCCTCTCAGCCGCTTGAGTACCGTTGATTTTGGCGGCGTGGAAAATATTCAGCACGATTTCCGGAATCGGGCAAAAAGTCTATCATGACCGCGGGCCAACAGCTGAAGTTTCCACGAGAGTACATCTTTAGCACTTACAAAGGCTACAACACTAGTGTTCCAGTGGAGTGTCAGTCACGTATAGTTACCCGTAAAACATATATATCATCTAACACGGAATACCAACGTATAGTCTACGTTCCGCCAGATTAGTTTAATGTTCCTAACCACTCCATAAATCTGTAGGAGGTGGGGCGGGGCGTATCCGAAACCATATCCCGTAGGGGCCCAGGCCGACCACACCCCTTAAACAGCGACGTCAAAGCGTGACGTCACTTTTCTTTGTGCGCGACTTCATGCGACGTGGATTTTTAAATGCAGAGCATTTCTTAGCCTCGCCTCTTCCTGCGTCGGACCGTCAACAGCTCCGCGTCCGCAGCAGGTGCGCCTCTCCTCCTTCCCTCTTCTCTTTCAACAGCAGCTGGCGCGCGCATGCGTCGTAATCAGCCCGTTCGCTCCGTCGCGGTCTCGGCGTAACAGGTGCGTGATAACAGCGCGGTGGGGCATGGAAGGGCGCGCGCTGCTTGCGCATGCGCGTCTCCCTCGCGTACTGCTCTTCCTCTACTGCGCGCGCTGCAAATATAAAGCGGCTAGCGGTCGCTCGTGCTTCAGTCACTGCGTTGCTCCTTCCTTCCTTTTTTGGTTGACGCTCGCTCCACCCTAACGCGACTTTATTCTCCTCTCTCTACCCCAAACCAACACCAACGCTACTACGACCCAACTACCCACGCTAACGCGACTTTACGCGGCGTTAACGACCCCCAATGCTCTGCATTTACTCGTGTTCCCTCGCGGGGAGGCGCGGGTTTTTTTTTTTTCTCCTTTTGGGTGGCGGCCGATGGTTTCGCTCCGTGCGCGGGGCTGGGGCTGCGGCGCTGGGGAGCTAAACCACATTTAGTATAATTTAAAAGGGCCAACCACATACAGCGTACTTTGGGGCTTTTTTTCGCGTGGTGACGCGACCCGACGCGCGAGCAACGCCGATGTCTACGCTCGCCAGATATCGGCGTCGACGCAGCGGGAAAGCAGCGGAAAGCGGGCAGCAGCGGTCGGATTTCACGTCATTCTTTTTTGCTTTAGGGTCATTCCTTTCAGCAGAAAAACGATTTTTTTTTAACTTGGGGTTTATCGGCTGCCTTGAGAGAAATTGCAAGCTATTTCTGTTCGAAAGCGCTCATTCATTTGGGGCTTGTTTGGTTTTCATCAGGGGAGTTCAGGTATTTGCGATAGCTTTTTTTTAGTTAAAAAAGGGGGGCTCTGGCTACGTCGCTTGTAGTATTAGCATGATGGGGCTTTTTTTGCAAGATTGGTGCGTGACGACCAAGCCTTATCAACGCCAAATGCTAGCGGCGCATGCCATTCCATTCATTGCTACCGTGGCTTAGGGGGGAGACCGGGGTTTTTGCGATAGCTTTTCTTGACTCAAAAAAGGGGGGCTGTGGTTACATCGCTTGTAGTAAAGCATAACTGCCCTGGGATCCAAGATGGGTGCGTAAAAACAAGTGTTACCACGGCTGTTTTTCAAAACACGAACAAACCCAAATCACTCGACAATATTCGTTGGCAGCCTGTGTTAGGGTCCCAAAATTTTCTTGAGACCCGTGTCGCCTCCTGGGGGTCGAGCGGTTGCGCGCTTGTGTGTCTGGCGTTTTGTTTTGAAAGCCCAGGGTTCGAATCTTGGCAAAACCTCTTTTTTTTGGGCAATGAGGGTTTCACCCCGTTTTTTTTTTTTTCAAGGCAAAAAAAGGGGGCCAAGTCCCTTTGCCGTTTAACCTACAAGTGACGTTCGACGGTAACCTCAGTATCAAGGCAGCCCCAAATTTGCTTTTCTTACACTTTGAATTCATGAAGCTGCAGTCGGTACATAACATCAAGGTTAAAAAAGTAGCAAGTAAAGTTGTGTTAAGTGCGTCTTCGTTCATCGTCCTATGGTATTTTGTTCAGATTTGAAGGTAATGGCTTGAAATACATTTCGCAGGATGTCAACATTTGCCCGCAAATTTTTTTTTATAAGGCTAATGTATTGTTAAGTGCACTTCAACAATCCACAATACGGGCTCGTAAATAACTTCAAAAAAGGCATTTTTAAAACACAAATGTGTCCAGCAGCGCCCCCAAGCGGCGGCTAGCGGTGACTATCTAGTACACTATAGCGTGACGTGACTTCACCCGGTCGTATGCCCCTGTGACCGGCATTTTTAAAAAATCGCGATCGAGCTCGATCCCGCTCGAACCCCAATCCGGGTTTTTCTCAAGCGCGATGGGAGGCTTCTAAGCGCGATCGAACGAAAGCGGCGATACTCTCGTCCCCGCTCAGAATGGCACAGAAGGTGACAACTTCAACTAACGCCACAAATTGTATCAAATAACTTGACCCAAATAAGCGTCCCGGGGGTAACTTTTTAATATTTACGTCTCCTAGGGCCGCGAAGTTCCCAAAGACCCCGGGCCGCAAGTACATTGTTAGCCCATCTGGCGTACACAATGCAACCGTGCAACTTCTCCATTGCGATTGAAACGTGCCGGTAGCAGCGGCAGTGCGTCAGCGGGGTTCGAAAACTCGATCGCGATTCACTTCAATCGCGATTGAAAGTGCCCGTGGGGTGCGCGTTGCCGCCGAACGACGCCGACCCCTCGCGCGACGCGTGATTTCGCGTCCATGGGGTTAGGACTTTAACCTTTTCGTACCTTTTCCGTTCCGGAAAGCACTCTCATTAAAGTAAATAAAAAAATTTGGGTTTTTGGTCTTTTTGGTCGCGCTGCTTTCGCGGCGGTCGATGGTTTCGCTCCGTGCGCGAGCATGACGTACGCGCTGGGAAGCAAAAGGGAAGTTTTTTGCATACCTGTTCTTTTCTTCTCACTCCCCCACTCTTTTGTGAGCCTGCAGACGTCGCCCTTCCGTCGTGTTCCTGGTTAAAAAGGCCAACTGCAACGAAATTTCCCTAAATCCCTTTTTTTCGGTAGTATTCCCGGTGCTCCCTGAAAAATTTTTGGGGGCCCCAAAATTTGCCGTTGCATCGAAACGAAGATCAAAAGTGCTATTTTCAAACCAATTGGGAAAAAAATTTCCCTTTTTAGAATGTGAAAGGCAAATCCCGGGTTTTGTGGGCCCCTTGCGCCTTGCGCTCGGGGGTCGCCGCCTTTTTTTCCATTTTTAATTCATCGGGTTTGTATTCCGGGTACCTTATCCCCCATAACGCTGCCCCAAAGAATGCGGTTTCGCTTTACTCACAATATCAGCGTCGCGTCCTTTCGGTAGAGCGTCGGGTTGGGGCCCCCCTCGAAACCTGCGCCGGTGCTGTTTCCAAAGGGCACGGCGGGAAAGGTTTGGGGCGTTTAAAAAGAGCATTCGCTTTTAAAAAATTTGGGCGGTTTTACGGCTCGCCGGAAGTGACGTTACACGCAGGAAACGAGTGGGCGCACCCCGGGGGATTCTCGCACGGCTGCCTGCGGGAAGACGGCGCGCATGCCATGTGTTTCGGGTCGCCAGTTTTTTTCAAACACTTAAACATACCGAAAAGGGTTTGGAAGTAATGCAACCATTACTCCTTCGCTGTGAGCTGCTGAGACGCGCCTATAATGGGTCCGGTAAAACGAAACACATGGCTTTGCGAGGCGTCGTGGCGAAGCAGGGAGCTAGGAAGAAGGTACACTAAGGGCAGTGTTCAGCGCTAGATGGGCGCCGGCACAGCGATATTCCGTGTACAGATTTGAACCATCCCCTGTTTGTGGGCGAAGAAAAAAAAAAAACTACGGTGGGAGGAAAGCGTCGAAACATGCCGGCTAGCGTGTAAAATACTGTTTCAGCGCTTATGTTTCAAAGTTCAAATCCAGAATTTTGTTAGTTTTGTCTACACTGGCAGTTTGTTCCTGTTAGCAGGGTACCCGCGACAATCTTTAGATAATGATGCCATGCAGCGACGAAAGCAGTGCAGTGTCTTCGCTGTATCGTAAAACAGTGACCTTTCCCGAGTCCCAATGCTGCCAAATGCACGTGCCCTCCTTTATATTCTTTTTCGTACCGGTGAGAAAAATATAGCCAACAGCGGCTACTTTTTATTTATTTGACCAAGTTGTTTAAACTAAATCGATCCCATGCAGCGCGCCGCATGCTGTACATGCTCGCACCCCCACCTGCGCAACCGCGTATTGCCTCGCGTCGGCCGTACTCGCGTTCTCGAAGAGTCAACCGGTCGCGATCATGCAGTGGGCCGCACAGCTATCTGCCGTACTCGTTCGCGCCCCGACCGGCCGCGACAACATTGTATCGCCTCGCATCGCCCGTTCCGCGTATTGAGACGCTCGGCCGCGAGCTTGCAGCTGCCGTAGTCGTACGCACAGTCGTACGCACAGCTGCCGTAGTCGTACGCTCGCCAACACACCGAAAAGCCGCGCCAACAGCGTATCTATCGCCTCGCGTAGGCCGTACACGCATCTCGCGTGCTCGTCGAGTCGACCGAGAGCCTGCTGCCGCCGTCGCGACCACGAAATCAGCCGTTTTGCTACTGCCGTACTCGCTCGCCGACGGCGTATTGCCTCGCGTCCACCGGCCTAAGCGCTCTTCGAATTTGCTCTACTAGTCGCGAAAAACCCAGCGCTTCTTCAGCTGCTCGCATTACGGAACGTGTGAAGCAATTATTCATGCATGATGCACAAATTACGCTGCTCACTCGCGTAAGGCCGCACCAGTATATTATCTCTACGGGACGCTACTGAGGAGAGGCGACGGCGGGTACGGGAGTCCTGACTGGAACGTCACATCCGGAAGTTCGCCGCAGTGGCGACCAGTTATGGCGACGCTCCGCTAGGTGCTGCATTTGCTGAGGCGGCGTGTTTCGGAACGGTTCTAATAAAAATACTGTCCGTGTGTGGAGCTTAAAATTAGGTCACAAGGGACTTTAGTGCTATATACCACACGTTGAAACAAAATTTGGGGCAGGTAAATTTTCGTTGCAGTCGGCCTTTAAAAGAGTACTGACACTAAATTTCTCGCTTTCAGTTTTTATGCTTTAAAGAATACCTATTGGCCCAGTAATTACGAAAATCGAACCGAAAGGCGTCAGCCGCCAACACAGAATTAATTATAGCACGTTTATTGCAACCAGTTTCAAATTCGGTCACCGCGCGGGAAAATGGCCGTTCGAATGTCAGCCTGCAGGCGCGCCAGTCAGACGTCACGGTCTCACCTGTGACGTCAGGGATGTTCGCTCCATCGTCTCCTACGATTGCACATGGTCCGCACTCTCCCGAGCAGTAGACATGTCGTCTGAATCGTCAGACTCGGATGAGTCGCTGCGACCCGACAGAGAGAACAACTTTATTTGGCCGGGCGATTAGGCCAGCGATGTCTTCGCCGTCGTCGGTTTTTTAACATCACTGCGGCTCGAACCGGCGCAGACCGTGACATCAACAGCTTGTCGCCACTCTTATAATCAATCTGATCGCGAAAAAAGAAGTTCCACATGCGAGAAAGTAGATGTTAGTGTGTTGAAAAATCGTGCTAGGGGTTGTTATCAGCGCTGAATTTAAAAGCGGCGTTCAGATATTTGCCGCGATGGTAAGCCTACAGTGACTGGCAGCGGAGGTTCGGCGCTCCGACCCAGCACTGCCGGCATCGCGGTAAGTAAGTAAGTAAGTAAGTTCGTTGTCCTGATCCCTTTTGACACAGGGCAGGCGCATCAAGCGCCACAGGAAGTTCGAACAGATGTTTGCACATACGGAGAAATTGTTAAAGAGGCCCTGAAAGGCGTTTTGAGCACAATAAATTGATTAGCGCAATCGTTAGATTGAGTCGTCAAAATCATCTGTGCCAAGTCTCTTTTACGCGCAGCGGAAAGCTCACACTTTTGTTGCAAGGTTTGTCGCTTTTTTCTCACTATTTCCTTCGTGTTTTTGGACGCCGCCATCTTCACATGTCTACATCATCGATTCCCAGATGTTCGTCATGAGCTAGACATCCTGCTATGGGCGGCTTTTTCACGCACTTCCGGCAACGAGATGATGTCGTCTGCTCAGCGGCGGCTCGCCGGCTGCTCTGCCAGCGGAGTGCCGGAGTGCTTGGACATTTTACACAAACGAAACAAGTGTAAACAAACCCTTAACCGTCTGTATTGAATGCAACACGGCCATAACAAGACATGGATATTCTCTTACTTGAGTACGTTCCATAAAGAAAGCGTTGAAGCCCCGTGGCACTTCTTTCTTGCAATCGCAGAGAACGCCCTGAGCCGATTGCCCGGGTTTGACGCATACATTTTATTCAACTTCCAAACAATCCAGAGATGCGTTTCCAACGAACACAACGTCACAACATGCGTTGAAAGCCCGAACCGCGATTGACAGACGATGGGTGCCTTCTCCTGCCCCTCGTAAATTCGGCACTTACCTCGCGCGCCGGTTTGCGGGACGAACAGCAAGTCACTTAACTCTGGCGCACAAGCCGAGATGGCTTTTAGCCACGCACACTGCACATACCCCATGCGAGGGTTGAGTCGTACGCCCGCTCGAGAAAAGATAATCCAGACCATGAAAAGCACTATCCACCCGCAGAGAAGCACAACGTCGCATTTCATCGCGAAACAAAGGCGTGTCCACAACACAACACACCATCGCCTCCTGTAATGCCAAACGCATCTCGCCACTTTCAAATGGGAGTGAGTAGTATGCCTGCAGTGCCCATATGCCGCGAGGTGGGGCCCCAAGCTGAACCGGGAGCACGCAACCGTAACTGGACTTCTAGAGCGGTTTGTGCCTTGTTGCCAGGGCAACCGATGTTTGATATTGTCAAAGAAATGGTGCTCGCTCCAGCGCTAGAAAGCTCAGAGCCGCGGAGGAGCATGTTTTGCCAACGCTCCGCTCTCCACCACGCGTCGCCCCAAGCTGAACTGGCGTTTGTGCACGGGTTCTGTATCGGTTAAAATGACTTTTTCACATGCCGCCGGCAGGAAGTACCACCCCGCCACAAATTAGACCCGGCACCAGCGGGGCCCCCATCTGATACGGCGCTTTTGGATAAACAGTGCGCTGTGCTTCCAAGGGAGCAAGCGCAGGATCCTCCCCGTGCGGCTGCGAGTTCGCCGCCGATAAAAGTCGCGTGCCGCCGATAGCAAAGTTCTGCAGCAACGTACACCGCGAAAGGGCAAGGCCAGGCCGCCGCACACATGGGTCCAGATTTTCGTTCGCTTTTCCAGCCTTGAGCTGAGTGCGGGATTCATGGTGTCAACGAATCTTGCCCGTAGCAGACGGCTGTGTGAGCAGCGCAATAACGGAAGTACGTCACCGCGGAGGAGCGCAGAATCATGGGAGGGAAGGCTCGGTCGCCGTCAACAGCGAGAGTAAGTTGAGAGGAGGAGGAAACGCGGCGCGACGATAATGCGCGGTTTTTTGATTTACGATTTCTCAGCTAATACTCATCGCCTTCAACAAAATTCTTGCGGGAGGAGATTGCTAATACAGTGCTTTATTTGGTTACATGTACATCCACGCATCGGCGGAAGGTATTTCAGGACCCCTTTAAGAAATTGTTGCCACTCGTGGTGGGCTGTTTGGGATCGAGTATTTGCACCAGCACCACCAGAGCGTTTCCTGGCACAGTAGTTTTCTTTTTGCACCGTCAGGAGGCACCATGGGTGTCAGAGTACACAGTACACGCGTACACACACCTACACTCCGAGCACGCGCGCGCTCGCACACGCGCGTGGAAATCCGGTCCCAGCACGTGCGGTCCTGGCTGTAGCAGTGAAGTGAGGCCATCGGTAGGTCCGGCGGGTCGGTCCACTTAGCTCCCCACTTGATCTATGCAGGAAATACGCCGAGTGGGGACCTTTTCTAAACTTCGGCAGTACTGCTCCCAACGACGCAGTCGTCGTTTGGTGTGCGATGCTTGCTGCTCTTGTTTTTTCGGAGGCGCCCGTGAATGCCAGGCTATCGGCTAATGTCGTCGCTTCGTGATGTTCGTCGTTTAGTTTTGTACATTCCTGGATCACACGCTGTATCGTCTCGCTCTGCGCTCCGCACAGCCGACACGTTGAGTCCTCGCCGAATAGCTCGTGTCACCTTTGATGCGTGAGCAGGGATCCCGTGCGTGCCTGGAACAGCAGGGCACTGTCTCTGTCGCCACGGTAATATGGCATCGGCGCTGGTTCTTCCCTATGTTTGAGGTACTCGGCGAGGCTTTGCTTTCTGGAGACCGCTATGCGCCAGGTTAATTTGCTCGCGCTTGCTAGCTCTTTATTGACGATTTGTTGCCACTTTTGTTCAGATTTAGCTTCATGGTTTGTCGAATTTTGGCTCTATTTCATTTCCAGGCTGGTGAGTCTTTTTATCCAGTCAGTTTTCAGATTTCTGTATCGAAGGTGCATGTATATGCGTTTGCAAGTAGTTGGTGTTCGCCATGAATTTGATCCTGCCAGCGTAGTGTACTTTTGTCCTCGCCTGTCTGACCTTCGTAGGGGGACCAGCCCATTTCGCTGTGACAGCGGAGTTTGGGGTCGCACAGTTGCCGCCAAGCAGCCACCGGCCCAGCTCGTTCTGGTGTTGCTCCATGCATTTCAGCGTTGGTCTGGAGTAGGTCAGCACATCATCTGCGTATGTTACGGCTGGTACTCCGCGGGGGGCCTTCCACAGTGTGCGCCCTAAAGTGTAGGGGTTGTATGAATGTCTTGCGAGGTGCCATGTTAGCCCTTTGAATTTGTTTGATTTTTTCACAGTGTCCTTCTCGTGCTGTTTCGAGGTAGTTCACTTGACTGCCGATGGTGATGCCCAGGTACTTGTATGAATTTGTCCGGTGGGCGAGCGGCCGAGAGATGGTGCCACCGGCGCGCTAGAATCAAAACAGGCCATGGCAGATGGCTTGGTCATCGTTCGCTGAAACGGCAATTATCGCCAAAATAAAGCTCAGTATGCGAAAAAGGGGATGATAGTGTGGTGAAAAGTTGTGTAAGGGATGGTCCATTCGCAGTTGTACAGATACCGGCGATCAAATATTCGCCACGATACTAAGCCTGAATTTTCCCAACACCCAAGCTGACCCTAGCAACGCCGAGCCCGCTGGCTTGGGCGACAGTTCTTGCGGCCGCCGCCGCGCACGAACTCAGTCCACGTTTAGCGCTGCATGTCGTCGCGTGGAAAATAATGCATCTTGGCGTCGTCGTCGATTTGCTCGGACAGGCTTCCACGAGCAGTACGTCGCATTCCTCGAGCTTGCCATAGCACAAGTTGGGCGAGCTCGGCGTCCCTCACCGCCGCGGTGCGCGTCGACATCGCGCACCGCGCGGTGCCGGCACCGCGCAGTTTTCGGCACCAGTGCAAGGGAACACCACGCGCCGGCCAATGAACTGAGAGCGAAGACGTCGAATACGCAAAGTGTGCAAAGTTTACAAGCATTGCACACACAGCTGCACCCGTACGTCTCCTGCCCAAACGAATAACACCGACAACAGCAGCGCATGATATCGTTTCCGGTTCCGAAAACGACTATATGACGTCGCCCTGAACCGGCCAGACACGCCGGCCAATGTTTCGTCACGCCGAAAGCGATTTCGCTAGTGCTGCCGATTGTGAAAGCTCGCGGCCGGGACAAACAAAATAAATTTTAGATGTGATTCCGGCCTCGGATTGCTGCAAAAATTTCTGTGAATCATCTGTACAAACTAATAAAGCCAATTATATCATTTTAGGCGTCAAAATTTGGTGTCAGTACTCCTTTAAGCTAGCGCTGGGCGCGGTGCTCTAAGTGCGCGCGCAAGCGGGACGCTTTTTCACGTACGTGTGGTTCATTGTTTACGTTCCTGAAAGCGAGCACTCTCGATCATTACAGTGAACGAAAATGTTTTTTTCATCTTGGGTAATCTTTTGATTCCGTACCGAAGCGCACAACGTTTGCTCCTAATCGGGTCGAAAGCTCACGCGTACGTCGGTCGCTCATCTGCTGGTAACATCAGCGATCCGTTTTTATAATCGTGTCATTACCATCAAATCTGAACAAAATGAGATAGGATGATAAATGAAGACGCACTTAGGAAACGTTACTTTTTTTTACTTTCTACTTTATTAACCTTGACGGTTATGTACCGACTGCAGCTTCATGAATTCAAGCAAAGCAAATTTCGGGCTGCCTTGATACTGAGGGTACCGTAGAAACGTCACCTCTATGTTAAACGGCAAGGCACTCTGGCCCCCTTGTTTGCCTTGAAAAAAAAAGAAAAAGCCGGTGAAAACCCTCATCGCAAAAAAGAAACGAGGTTTTGCCAAGATTCGAACCATGGACTTTCAAAACAAAACGCCAGCACGCAAGCGCGCACCCGCTCGACCACGGAAGTTTTTTTTCTTTATTACCGGCTTGGTGCAGTGAACAAAAAAACAAAACAATGACACATGCCTCCACACAACAGTAATGGCAAAAAAAAACCTTCAAACAATGACACATTCCTTCACACAAACATAATGATAAAACCCCTCCCGCTGCTACGGGTGGCGCGTGTTAAAAGCGTTTCAGGTTAACTAGTTCATCCAATATGTTAGCCCAGTCAGGTAGCTCGTCTTGCATTTTCATTACATCTCTGATATAGGCAATGCTTTCAATAAAGTATTCCCTTGCCGATCGTGCATCCGGGTATGCATGTCGCACGACCATACTAGGTTTCCAAGACTGGTGGTGGTGCTGCAATATTTATTTCTGACACGACATCTTATTTCCGCCGTACTGACATTTCCATTTCTACCCCAAAGTGCGAGTCTGTCCTGGCTTGAGCTTGGCACATGCTTTCTTCCCTCAAGTAAAAACACTATCGTTGGCTCCATTTATCGCTCGCCTTCCTCGTCTTACGCTGACGTCTGTAGCGAACTTGACCGTATCATTACTTACTTGAATGCTGAAAATAAAAACATTGTAATAATAGGTGATATAAACATTGACATTACGGATATAAATGATGGCAGTTGTTCAGACTACACAGGTTGCATACTTGGTCATGGAATGGACTCGCTGATAAACACGCCCACCCGTTGTAACCCACATGGCACGGGCACTATCATTGATCATGTTTTATCAAACATCCTTTCGTCCCAACAAGCGGGTGTCGTTCACCATCACATCACTGATCATTACCCGGTCTTTCTTTTGGTAGAAAGCGCTCACAAAGCAAAGCCGAATGCAGTTATAAGGCGTGCGTTCGATAACAATAAATTCATAGAAATTATATCAAGTACCCACTGGAATAATGTATTGCAAAATACTGATGCTGAAAACGCTTTTAATTTGTTCTGCGTAAAAATAACCGAATGCATTGACATGTGCACGACCGTAACTTCCAATTTTCGATGGATAACATACTAAACCCGTGGATAACAAACGGCCTACTACGCAGCATACGGAAAAAAAGATAACCTTCATAAAAAGGTTAAAGCTCAACATTATAACCTTGCTCTTAGCGCCCGCTTTAAACGTTATTCGCATACTCTCACCACGTTTAATTAAACAGGCTAAGCGAAATTATTACCAAAATGAGATACTCAAAAACGGCAGAATACCCACAAAAATTGGCAACTAATTAAACAGTTTTTGCATGTGTCTGAAACGACATCCCCTTTATCGAAAATTACTGACGGCAATAATGTTTTAACTAACCCATTCGACATTGCCAATGCGTTTAACAGATTCTTTTCCAGCAGTGACCACAACCACAACTTAATTGTAACTATGGTTCCTCCTGCGTTCAGTCTTTCTTTCTAAGCCCGACAACACCGGAAGAAGTTTTTAAGGTTATAACAAGTTTTAAAAATAGAAGCCCCTGATTAGATTAATATAACAGCTTCGAAAATCAAATTGGTTGCTCATCAGTTATCCGGCGTTCTGGCAATGATTGTTAACGATATATTCAAAAGTGGTGTTTTTCCCGAACAGCTTAAAAAAGGGAAAGTTGTCCCTGTTTTCTAAGAAGGGGGATTCTACCCTAATGGGTAATTACCGTCCAATAACTATTCCTGCCGTTTTTTAGCAAGCTAATTGAAAACTTATTGTATTCCGCCTGATGAAACTACCTTCAAAAATTTCATTCTAACACCACAACAATTCGGCTTCCGCCAAAATTACTGAACAGAACTTGCCCTAATAGAATTTCACCGATGCAATTAAAAAGTTTATTGATAACGGGTCTTGGTGCGGGGCAGTTTCATAGATTTCACGAAGGCGTTTGATACAATAAAACCACCTTAATACTTTTTGCGAAACTTGTATCAATTGGAATACGGGGGCCAGATTTAACACTTATTCGCAGCTTGTCTGATAGAACACAGGTTGTAAAAATTTCTGACGCGTTTTCCTGCCCCATTAATATTAATCAAGGCGTTCCCCATGGATCTATTCTAGGACCGCCTCTTTTCCTAATATACATTATTGACCTCCCGACTTGCCTCAAACTTCGCACTGTCATTCTTACGCATTACGATACCACGATATTTGCGCACGATAAAGACTAAACAATCTAATATTAAAACTGAACTCGGATTACAAAACATCATCTCATGGTGCGAAAACAACTGTCTGCGCATGAATCCTACCAAAACTAATTTTATGATGTTCCACACCCATAACAAACGGCCTTTTCCCCACCCCGCAAATAAAACTTGGCGATCCTGGCTATTCCTGCATCCTGCACTGCGTCATTTCTTGGTGTTGTGCTTGATTCGCAGTTAAAATTTATGCACACATTAAATCATTTACAAAAGAAATTAGCATTCGGGATACGTGTATTAATTACAACACGGCATTTCTTCCAGCCACATATTCTTCGGTCACTGTATCACGCATTTATTCATAGTCATCTCACTTACTGTTTGTCGTCATGGGGCAATACATACTTCACCCATTTGTCTTGCCTACAACGTCTCCAAAATCAAGCAGTTCGTGCATTAACTTTCAGCCACTTCAGGGCCTCGGCTACAGGCATTTATGATACCCTGAAGGTCCTACCTCTGACGTGTTCTTTGCAGCTGACATTAGGTCTCCTAATTTACCGTGCCCGCCAAAACAGTGTTGTTGCTGGTGCTTTCCCCACATCTTCCCTTACTAATACAAATATTACCCGGTTCTCTGAACAGCATAACTTATTACTGGCCGAAAGCTAACACCAACTACGGTAAGCAAACTGCCCTTTTTTCAGCCATAGCACTCTGGAATGAATTCTTGCCGGTATCAATTAAGTCATCGCCTTCTCAACATACCTTTTCCAAGTGTCTGAAAACATACCTACTCGAAATGTACTTAGGTGATTCTTAAAATTGTTTTTTCTGTGTACCTTTTATCTTTTGGTTGTATACTTCTTTCCGAATTTAACTTCTTCAGATTTTTGGCGTTTTTTATACCGATGATTGCTTAGATATTTATGGGTTATTGCACTATCACGTGATCCTGATTTCTTGATGTTCGCAATCTGAATATACATTTTGATTTGCATTCCTTGTTTATTCGTGTAGTATTGTATACTTCCTAATCTTTGTGCCTCAAACTCTCGCAAAAATATCCAATGTTATTTAAAAGAATTGATTTTCTTCGGCCTGACCCTGACATGCTAATGGTTTTTATTACTTCGTGTGCATTCCATTCTGCCATTATATTAACTTTGTCTTGTGTGAATTTTGAGCCAGGAGGTCCCCCTGACAGTTTTTACTTCGGGTCCTCCTTCTGTACTAACATCAATAACGCATTTTGTAAACCAAAAATTTATTGAATAAACCTTGAAACCTACAAACCTACGAACCTACTGTGCAGGCTCAAGGCCATAAACATGTCAAGTCACATGCCTCCATCAATACACGTTGGAAGGAAACGTATGCCCTACGGAGATACCGGCAGTTCTTTCTTTAGTGTCCGCTGGAGAATGTCCCAGTGGAACACTGCGTCAGAACAGTCCAAGAAAATGTGTTCTATGGTTTCCAGTTTACCGCAATGTCGACAATTCACTGACCCCGCTACAAGTATTCCTTTCTCCGCAGCCAAGGACTGACGAGTGGTGTTCCGGCATGTAATTGAAAAAGAAACGTTTGACTGTTGACCTCACAGGCATTTGTTTAACTCTCCTTAACACGTCTATCCCCGTCCCTGCACAGTATAAAGAGCGATAAACAGGTACCGGTAATGCCAGAACGATCACATCCTTGTACAGTTTCTTTCTAGGTACCAGAGCAAGCTTTCGTAGGAAAACCTGGCCTTTCAGGAATTGAAAGGCCATAACGACCTCTTTCAGATGAGCCTCGTGGGGCTCTTGGTTTTAGTGTACTGGAAGACACAACAAAATCTGGCAAATGATTCACAAATCTTGTCTGCACACTGTTCGTAGAAAAGGGTCTGTCTGGTCTCATTAAAATAACTAGAGACAACCTGCCTAAGAAATAGGTGCACCAGTCCGAGACCTCCTTTTTAACGAGAAAGGAAGAGATTCGTAGGACTCATGCGCTCCCATCCTGAGCGCCAAATAAACACAGCAAAAACCCTGTGAATTTTTTGCACGTTGACCCCTTGACATGCACAATACCGGAAGCACATACCATATTTTAGCAACCAAAAATACATACAGACATAAGCGAGCGAAAAATATTGACATATCATGACCCCCCATTTTAGCGTTTCACTCCGGACTCTTCAGTTTCCTCAGACCAGAGCTCAGTGGGTTTCTGGTACCATTGTAATGGAACACAAAGGTATCTAGTGGGGGAGGTGTTCCAGTTGACGTTTGCAAATTCCTCTGGCATGCCCTCCCAGTCTCCTTGACAAGTGCCTATGCACTTGCTCCAATTGATAGCGCTTCCTGTCTGCTCACAAAATTCCGCCGCTACTCGAACCGCTCTACTGACGCTCCCTTTGTCACAGCACACGACCGCAACATCATCAGCATAGCAAAGAATATACCTCCTCTCGTAGCAACGTAAAACCTCTTATCTGGGTTACTATTTAACAATTTCAGACAAAATGGTTCCAGGTAAATAGCAAACAGCAGGCACCTAAAGGACATCCCTGCTTCACGCCCGACACAACCTCAAAGCTCTCGCTAACTTTTTAATTCACTATCAGGCTCGTGAAACTGTTTGTATAACTCATCTTAACCCCCTCTAAAAATAATCGAGCCGACGTTCGCCTGTTCGAGCACTGCAAACAGGATATTATGTGTTACACGATCAAAGGCCTTAGCCAGATCGAACTGCAAGGTAGCAACTCGTCCTCCCAGTGAATCAACGGTTTTTAAAAGGCTCCGAAACACATGGAGGTTCGTCGTTATTGAGCGACCTTTTATGCCGAAGGTTGGTGGTGGCCAACAAGGGACTGAATACCACATTGTAAACGTTTTGCCAGAACTTTCATAAATACCTTATAATCTACATTTGCAAGTGTAATTGGTCTATATGCTTCGCAGGATAACAATTTTGTTTCATCATCTGTTTTTGGGATAGGATTACATGTGATGTACGGAGTGACGGGGGCAGCGTCTTTTCCTTATACACGAGCCATATAACGTTGCAAAGAGCCTCTGCAAGTTCACATTTAAACGCTTTGTAAAAAGAAGCGCTGAGACCATCAGGCCCAGGCGCTTTTCCTCGACTTAGCTCATCTATGGCCTGTTCTATTTCTCGAAGACTAATAGGAGCCTCGAAGTTTGCTTTAACTTCTTCGTCCAGCTTCGGCACGAGTGGTAAACACTGCTCCTTAAATCCATCTTTGTATGGCTGACGCTGGCCCCGGACATGCCTATGGTGCTCCACAAATGCACGTTCAATCTTGTTTATCTCGAGCGACAGCACCAACGTATGAAATCGCCACTATATTGCTCTTGGCTGCGTATCGCTTTCATCTCGGAGAGCGCGTTTCGTGCGCGTTTCGCCTAACCACAATCTTTCAGCCCGGGCCCGTATTACCGCTCCCTTATATCTTTCTGTTTCAAGCGTCTCTAGTAGTGTCTTTAACCCCTCTAATACTGCGTGTGTGGGTTCCTGCTGTAGGCTTTCTGAAAATAACAAATAGTCCAACTGACATTTCAGTTCTTTCTCTTTGTTTCTTTCTTTAACTCTTATTGCGCCGGACCTTTCAATTACTGCGATTTGACCTCTTCTTTAAAGCGTTCTCCTAATAAGATGGCATCTTCGGCCTTTCCCTGGAGAATGTTCTTAATCTTGTCGTTTACTTTATCGACAAATGCCCCCGTCCTGCAGAAGTTTCGTATTTAACTTCCACTGATACCACTGAAAACCTTTCAGGTCTTGGTTGAGATCCAATGTCAAACATTACCAGACTGTGGTCACTAAACCCAACATGTTCCACCTGGTAATTTCTACACAAGATAAGCACCTCTGTATCTACATATGCGCGGTCGAGACGAGCATGACTTCCGCCCTGGAAATGAGTGAACTGGGTAGTTTTATATTTCGCTATTAGGAAGCGCCACGTCTTCCAAACTGCGTTCATGAACGATTGTGTTTAGTAGTAACGCACTTGCGTCACGTTCAGATATTTTCCAACCCTATCGCAAGGACAACATACGCAATTAAAGTCGCCTAACATAACAACATGTCTCTCGCTGTTGAGGTACCGGTCAATGCGATCAAAAAACGTTTTTCGTTCACTTCGCCTATTAGGCGCAGAAACACAGATAACACGCCATTTAATACCTGAAAAACGTAAAGTCACGAAAGAAGCATGCGCCCAGTTTCACACGTAATCACTTCATCCACATAATGCCGATAGTATTCCGCAGAAATAGTACACATCCCGCCGGTGTGCCCACAGCATGAGATACCCAAACAATACAGCGCTCCCGGAAAGGTTGCACCATGCGATTCGTTTGTTCCTCACTTTCTATTTTGTCTCCTGAACAGCGATGATATCCAGGTTTTTTTCCATGAATAGTCGCGAAAGCTGGTACTGTTTGTTCTTCGAGGCCAGCCATCTTACTTAATCATGCGTACGCTTAAATTTGCTTTTAAATTTAAGAGCCACCAGGAGGAAACGATAACATGACGCTTACACTTTGTATCAACGGGTCAACGAGAGTCTCAGTTTCTTGGGGGCCAAGGCCGCCGGACATCTTTGTAAACGTGGGCCAACGCGACCACGATCGGTACTCTCCGCACGATGCACTTATCTACGGCGGTGATTTGTCACTAGCTTTCCGATCCTTCTGATTGTTGGGCTTTAGTTTCAAGGTAGCTCGGCGTAACACAGCTGTCTTTGGCGGCGGTAACCCAGCGGCGGTTCACCCGTTCCCGCTGTCTCCACTTCCTCTTCACTGCCGTCGTCGCTCTGTCGTGGCCGTTTTGCCAGCACAGCACCAGATGAGTTGTCTTCAACAGCTTCTGGCACCTCCATCTCCTCGGCAATGTTCATTAGATTCCTTGCTGGGTTCTTCATTTGTAGCAGAAGATGCAGCAGAGGGTAACCCTTCGTCAACCGGTGTGGTCCCGTCACCTTGTGCGACATCTTCTTTAGCCTCAGAGGTAGCAGTTGGCTCGGTTCTGACGAGGGCCCAGGCAGCTCCTCCGCTCGCGGCTCCTCTGCGTCAGCCTCGTCCATAGGTGTTCGGACTTGTCCTCCACCCCAGTAGGACCAGCAACTGTGGCGTACGTCTTGACGCATTGGTTGTCTGGATGTCCGAAGCGCCGACAAAGTGAGCAACGCGGGACGCGGCACTCACGCCTGACGTGACCCTGCCTGTGGCAATGCAGACAAAGTGGCGCCCTGCACGGAACCACCACAAGCGTCAATTCCCCGCCCACACGTAAGCTGGTGCGGTAAAATCGTCCGGCATGACGCCAGCCTTTAGTCGAATAGTCACATGCCGCATCGTGGAGTCCTTTTCAACGCAACCTGGCACCCGCCAACGCTCCCTAGAGACGTCGGTTACCCTGCCACACTGAGCACACGCCGAACGCACCTAGTCCTCCGAGACGCCGTGCAGCAACCACAGTGCAGCTTCAGACGCAGGGTCGGTGGTTATTCAGATCAATTACAAGGCACTTTCTCTCCTTCACCTTCACGTCTCCGACGGCAAGCATCTTCTTCACAGCGTCCGCGCTGCTGAACGTGACGTCCACACGTGATTCATTTGGTACGCCCCAGAGCAATCCCTTCTAGGAGCAGCGCCAACGCGTGAGCGCGTACTCGAACATCTCACCCGGTAGGCCTGGCACGCATATCACCGTGTAAAACACCGTGTTGGTCACATACTTTCCGGTTGGCAGTTTGTGGAAGACTCACTTGATAATCCTGGTTACCGTTTTCGGCGTCAAAAACCTGTTGCCGCGGCCAGACTGGGCCACTGCCACCGCTCTGATGGAGCTCATGATCCCGCGTCCGCAGGCCTTCGGTGGCCGGAAGTAGGAGAAGATGCGATTGCTAAGAATTTGGTACCCTAACAGAGGCTGCCACGAATATTGTCAGAGGCTGCATTGTCGAGTGATTTGCTTTGGTCATGTTTGAGATATTTGAGCCGTGGTAACGCTTGTTTCTTAAGCACCCATCTTCGATCCGAGGGCAAGTTATGCTATTACTGCAAGCGATGTAACCACAGCCCCCTTATTTGAGTCAAGAAAAGCTATCGCAAACCTTCTCGGTCTTCCCTACGCAAGCCATGGTAGCAACGACTGGAATGGCATGCGCCGCTAGCATTCTGGCGTTGAAAGGCTTGGTCGTCACGCACCAATCTTGCAGCCAAGCCCCATCCTGCTAATACTACAAGCGACGTAGCCAGAGCTCCCTTATTTAACTCAAACAAAGCTATCGCAAATACCCGGTCTCCCCGATTAAAGCCAAACAAGCCACAAATGCATGACGCACTTTAGAACAGAAATAGCTTGCAATTTGTCTCAAGGCAGCCGATAACCCAAGTTGAAAAGAAAATTGATTCTCTTCTGCTGAAAGGAATGACCCCAAAGCACGAGAAGGACGTGAAACCCGACCGCTGCTGCCATATTTCCGCTTCTTTCACGCGCTGCGTCGACGCCGATATCTGGCGAGCGTAGACATCGGCGTTGCTCGTGCGTCAGCTCGCGTCACCCGAGAGAAAACGCCGAAAGTACGCTGTATGTGGTTGGGCCTTTAAGTTCTACTAAATGTGCGTCAGCTCCTCATCGCCGCAGCCCCAGCCTCGCGCACAGGAGCGAAACCATCGTCCGCCACCCAAAACGAGAAAAAAAAAATCCACGTCGCATGAAGTCGCGTACGAAGTCAGTATATTATCTCTATGGCGCACGAAGGGAAAGGACGTCACGCTGTGAAGTCGCCGTTTGAAGGGGGCGTGGTTCGGCCTTGGCCCCTACGGGATTATGGTTTGGGAATACGCCACGGGCGAGGATGCAGCCTCACGCATTGTTCGAGTTGCTTTAGTCCGTCCGCAAGCGGAAGCGATGACGACAGACGGTGGAGCTCCTGGGCTCATGCTTGACAATTGGCCGGCGTATGGAACTTAGCTTGATAAATTGAGCAGGCGTATTCGGTATTGAGGGCATTGCAAAAGACATGGTTGATTTCCCTGTCGGTCGTTGCCTGTGCACATGCCAAGTGCTGCAGCCAAAAAGGAATGCGGGTGAGATTGTACAGTGGCCACTTTGTCTTGGGGGGTCAGTCGGGGCAGTCATTGTTCTCCGGTGTCCAGTGCGGCTTTTAGAAGTGTCATTTAAGCATGTTAGATTGGCTTACGAAATATATTTTTGTAACGGCCAGGCTTACGGGGGCTTTATTGGCAATGTTATACATATCTGTGGGGCCGCGTGCGGCTGCGAATATTCGTATAGATGTCCTTGCTAGGGGAAGTTCTGGGTTATCGTCAATGCTTTAGGCTGGCCGGTACATTATTTGAGCATTTTTTCTGCCTGCTGTGTAACATGCCGAGGTAAAGATGGATGGGCCGAGGTGATTCGCGGTGCCTCCATAAATTCGAGTGGGCATTATAAATACCATGTGGGAGTAATTTGTCAGTTGAGAAACGGGGTTGGTGCAGACGGCGGAGTCATAAGCTTTGCATATTAGTTCATGGAGCTCGCTTGGCTCTTGAAATAAAAGATAATTTGTAATGTTCCAGTTATATTCACAGAAAAAACCAGCTCACATTCACAAAAAAGCCAGCTCATGCGTGATCTCTTTCACAAAATTCAAGTTACGATGGGCATTGACATCATTTAGCTCGGATCGAATGTCAGAAAACTCCATCATCATCATCAAATAATAGTCATCATCATCATCAGTGGCAGCCTACTCAGGTCCGCTGCAGGACGAAGGCCTCTCCCATTGACCTCCAACCGCTCCTGTCCTGCTATGCTCGAGTCCATTGGATAAATGCCCTTCACCTTTTTCTACACCCATCTCTTGGTATCCACTCTGTTATCCACTGTATCCACTGCAAAATCTCCGGAACAGCCACAGTAGTTGCATTTCGCAGCTTTTGCCGGGCAGAAGGTCCTGGGGTGCGCTCCTTGACCGCGATTGGGTCATGGACCGGGGGTGCGTGGTCGGTAGGACTGTTCTCTGGTGCGCTGACCTTGTATGCCAGGTGCACTGTTCCTTGACGAGCTGCCGGGACGCTGTCCTGAAGAGTTCTTCCGGGGCTGCCCTTGGTTGCTGACCGCGTCCAGGTTGCTGGCTGCCGCTGCCGAAGGTTCATCGCTGGTTTCTCGCAGCTGCTGCTGCTGTCGTTGGAAGGTCTCCTTCAAGCTAGCTTTTGCCAAAGCAATGGCGAGTGTCAAATTTGCATCCATTTGTAGCGAATCGGAGAGCTTCGCATCACTGAGGCCGACGACAAACCTGTCGCGGATCTTGCGTTCCTTTTCCTGGTAGTCGCACCGGTCCGCCAGCGTGTGCAACGCAGTGATGAATTGGTCGACTGATTCGCCAGGTTGTTGAATGCGTCAGTGAAAACATGCGCTCTCATAAACTAGGTTCCGTGCGGACATGAAGTGGTGTCGAACGTATTTTTGACGACTTCGTACTGCTTGTGTTGCTCTTCAGATAAAGCGAAAGTTGAGAAGATTTCTCTGGCTTGCATTCCCATCGTATAAAGCAGACTCCGGACTTGTGCTTCTTCACTGCGCTCGTTTAAGCCCGAGGCCAAGCGGTAGTCATCGAAGAGCTGGATCCAAGAAGGCCATTCGGATGTCCGCTCGAAGTCAAACGTTGGCGGAGTTGGAACAGCGAACATGCCGTAGAATGACTTGACTACGTTGTCTTCTGACATGGCGGCGCTTGACGATTGGTGCAACGCCCTTGAATATCAGAAGACGCAATCTTCTGACACAATGTCGTGTTGCAGCCTCGA